>JZKD02S1877632.1:394844-409646 GCA_000966675.3 Picea glauca
CCCCCCCCCCCACCACCGTTAAAGGTAGAAAGGTCGGGGGGGGTTCGAAATCTCATCTTAGCCATAGATTTGTGTGCTAACGACGACTCGACCGTAGATATTTGTGCAAAATCTAATGTCTGGGTGTGATTTAATATATGAATCAGAACTTAGGCTTAGTTCTTTTTGTGAGTTTTGTGCGTTGCTTCCCTTGATTTTGTCACCATGGGGTTAGGAAAGCACCTAAAACATCAGAATCATACATTTTCTTCGAATACCATTCAAACTTTATTGAAAGAAAGTTTGCTAGCCTATGTTCTATCCTACCTAGCTACACTTTTAGCCCAAATTAAACTGTTGGACTAAGAGGTTACTCTACCCTAGGGTTATTTGACCAAGATTAGACAGTTTGATCAAATTTATTCACCTAGCTAACCTTTCTACTTGGATAAGATTAAACAGTTTAGCCAAGCTTATTCACTAATCCTATCAACATCAATTCAAAAGGACCTGACCATGTTTAAACAATATGGATCAAGTCATTGTTATTGCATGGGGCTTTGTTCATTTTTTCTTCTATGCCCTCTTTATTCTTTTTCTTTCTTTTCTTTTTTCTTTTTCTTTTTCTTTCTTTTCTTTTCTTTTTATTTTGAAAATAATTTGCATGAATGAAATATTATTTGCAAGATAACAAACATCAATAGTAAAAATTTTCCAGTCACCAGATGATCCTATAAATTATAGGGTTATAATAGCGGCTCCACCTGGGGATGGTACTCTCCTTGTGAAGTGCCAAGAACCTGTTTTATGATGTCTGCAAAGTTTTTCCTCCATGTAGTTTATTGATGCTATCTGTTTTTTTTTTTTATTTTGGAAAATTGGTGGCATTGATTAATGGCTCAGGGCCCTCGCTACAGGCTTCAACCATCTGATCTGTGTCACCCACACAAAACCTTGAATGAAAAAGAAATGGTATGTACAATGAAAAGTGGATTCATGAGATCTCTATTGGGAAGGCAAGTAATGCTTCAACATCCTACCGTTAACTGGTCCACCTGGTAGGTCTATCCCATCACTGTTTTTGAGAAAAAATGCATTATTTTCTTTGAATGCCTGAATGGTGTAAGGTCCTTTCCATAAACTATCAAATTTTCCGTGCTTCCCCTTATCCTCATTTCTAGAATCCCATTTGAGAACCAAGTCACCTAACTCAAAATCATCTTCTTTAGTCCTCTTGTCATAAATCTTTTTTATACCTTCTTGAATGACCCGAGTCCTGTTATAGACTTCCTCTATGGATTTCATTAGGTGGATCATTTGATTTATCCTTCGTTGGACATGATTTGGTTCTACTTGTACTTCCTACAATAGTTTCATGACTGAGACTCCTAATGAAAGGGGAAAAACTGCTTTAGTTCCATATACCAACTGGTATGGAGACATACCAATTTCTCTTTTGGTGCTTGTTCTGTCAGCCCAGAGTGTGAAAACCAACTTATTATGACATGATTTCTTATTTTCTTGTAGTGTCTTTCTGAGAATGTTCATCATAATTTTGTTAGAAGACTCAGCTAGCCCATTTCCTTGCGGATAATAATTCTTTGAGTGTCCCAAAATAATGCGATATTGACTACAAAAATCTATGAGCCTTTTGGATCTAAAATCCACTGCATTGTCAGCTATAATTTTTCTAGGGCATCCAACACGAGACAAAATGTTACTTTCTAAAAACTTGATGATAACAGAGTCAATATCTTGCCTGCATGGCACAACCTCAATCCACTTGGTGAAGTAGACTATGGCTGTGAGGATCCACTTGTGTTGGCCCGAGGAGGATAGATGTATTTCACCAATGAAGTCTAGACCCCATTGTTGGAAAGGAGATTCAATTGAGATGGGTTTCATAGGGAATGGCAGAAGCTTCCTTTTACCTTAAAAAATATGGCACTTGTGGGAAGAAGTAACCTTCTGGTGGACGTCAGTGAACAGAGTGTTGGAAATATAGCTTTAGTAGAGATGACGCAGACTGTCAAGGTTTTCATTGATGGCAATCTGTTGGTAATGGAGCACGCACAAGAGAACTGGCAAAAGAAGCTAGATGATGACAGAGCAATATCCAAGTGGGGATGTTGAGATTGGGTTCCACTCAGTGAAATGTTGAGATTGGGTTCCACTCAGCGAATGGAGCATGCACAAGAGAATTGGCAGAAGAAGCTAGATGATGACAGAGCAATATCCAAGTGGGGATGTTGAGATTGGGTTTCACTCAGCGAAATGTTGAGATTGGGTTCCACTCAGGGAATTGTTCTACAAGAGGATACCGCTAAGATGTGTTTAGGTTATTCAAGAAAAAAGAATAAACCCATTGAAATGCGTTAGGTTATTCAAAGAAAAAAAAATGGAATAAACCCATTGAAACATTTGAAGGAAAGATCCAGTTGATTCAAGCGCCCCCATTAAAACAGAAACAGAGGCAATGGCCCAGAAAGCATGCTGAAGATAGATGCTTCTCGAATCACTTGGCATTTGCAAGATCTGAAGGCAGAGGACCGTTCAACAACTTTGATCTCAGGGAAAGAACTGTGAGCTCCGTGAGACAACCCAATTGGCATTCCAGTTCAGCCTTCGCCCATGGGGATCCTTGCTGATAAAATCAAGAAGGATACTTCTATTGCCCATTGGCTCTCCCTTAGCCATGGCCATGACTAGCAACAACATCAAGAAACCATTAAAAAGCTTCCTTGGGTTACCATTCGATTTTTCAAGAGACACATGAACGATGCCCTTCACAATGCAATTGGTGTGGCCAGCGTCAAATGGTTATAATGCACAACCAACACAACCTAACATTGCCAGGCCAGTGATTAGTGTTATCCCTGGGTTTAATGCAAACCCAAGAAGAGTAGAATATTCTGAGTTAGGAAGAGGTTGGTCTAAATCCAGGGTTTTGCGGGGGTCTTTCATATGCATTGACAAGTCTGGAAGATTTTGGCAGTTGTGTTTCTCTAATTACTCTGGACGGTGGCAGGACTTTCAGTCTAAAAATATACTGTCTGTTAAGACAGAAAGAACAGAACGTTGCATGATGTGGCATGCGTAGAGGAGGCATGCAAAGAGCCAGTTCAGAAAATCAGGGAGAATGCTGGCATGCGAAAAGCAGAAGAAAGATTGAAAAAGTAAACTGCAGTTGGAGTTGAGTAAAGCAAGAAAAATCTCTGCATGTGCAAAAACAATATAATGCGCTGAGACAAAGATTGGAGCTGTTGTTGAAGTGAGAGAGAGAGAGAGAGCTCTGAGGTGAGAAAAGGAAGAGGAGAATCTGCGTGACAGGGGAAGAAGCTGAGAATGGGCTGCAGAGGACAGTGAAGCAGAGCAGCAGATCAGAGACATTGAAGAATGCAGTGTAGATCAACAGAAAGGGTAAGCAAGCTATATCAGAATGAACAAGTTGATTTGAGCAATATTTGTTTTGGTAAATAAGGGTGGTAGGGTGGTGTTAGGGAGACTTATGTCTCTCTCTGCAAGTGGGTGCTTGTAGAATCTGAAGGTTGGTGCCTTCATTCAGTTGGTGTTGAAGTAAAAAGGAAGTCGGTGCTTCCACCCAGTGGGTGCTGGGATACTGTGGGAGTTGGTGCTCTTAGCCAGTTGGTGCTGGTAATCAGAGGTTGTAGCCTCTGTGAGTTGGTGCTCATAAAATATGAGATGTAAAGAAGTTGGAGCTTGCTTAACATCCTAAGAAGATGAGGTTTTTTCCCTGGTTGGGTTTCCTCTTGAAAAATCTGTGTCTCATACATGTGATTGAATGCTGTGTGTGATTGCTATATTTTATGTTATCTGCTCTATGTTCATAACTCTGAATTTCACATTAAAGACTCACTGCCACTAAGATTATTGATTCAAAGTAAAAATAAGGGAAATTGTTAATAATATACACTAACTGATTCACCCCCCCCCCCTTCTCAGTTAGTTCATACCTGTAACACAGAGCAGGCCAATAAAAACTAGCTCTCAGAATCTTGTTAGCTGTGGTCTTCCAACTCAGGTGCCCACCATAGTATCCTACACGAAAATCTTGAAGAAATTTGTCAGCTTCATCTTTTAACAAGAAATTAAGCAAGGCACCACTAGGATCTTTCCAATAGAGGTTGCTTTCTAGAATACAAAATTTCATTGCTTTCAATTTAATAAATATAGCTTTGGTTTTAGTCAAACCAAGAGGAGCTTGTAAATTTTGGAGTACAAAAATGAGGTCTGCGTACCAAGGGGAGTTTAATAATACCTCTTTTATGTTTGGAGTCGCCTGCTCTTCTGGTCCGTCAACTGCAGCCAAAAAATTAATATCTAGAGCATGAAAATTAGACTCAGCCGTTAGTTTGGCCAAACCTATCCTTTGATCAGTTTAGTAGGTTTTCTTTCAATGTCATATTCCATAATAACTGCAATCCATTTTCCTCTTCTACCATCTGGATTATCCTGGGTCAGGATATCCTTAACCACTGCGTTTGGAACGTATGCAATTGTGTGAGAATGGAGAATATAGACTCTGAAGTCCTTTATGTATTTCACCAGAGCGAAAGCCTGCTTCTCCATTATGTTATAGTTCAAAGCAACATCTCTCAAAGATTTACTAGAAAACGCTATGGGTTGTTCCTACCCTTCACTGTTTTTCTGCAACAACACAACTACTATGGTGTGTTCAGATGAAAAGGTGAAAAGATAAAAGTCTTTGGTGTAATCTGGGCTGATCAGAACTGGGGCTTGGGTGAGCACATGTTTCACCTGCTCAAATGACTATTTGGACTCGACGTTCCATTTGATTTTTGCATCTTTTTTTAACATATTATTGATATTCCTGAGAAGTTCAACTAAGTTTGGTATGAATCTTCTAAGGAAATTTATTTTTCCAATGAAAGATTGCAGTTCTTTGATATTCCTAGGGTGTTCCACCTTTTGGATGGCTTCTAACCTGCTGGGATCTATTTTAATTTCGTCTTTCGAGATTATTTGTCCCAGTAGTTTACGTTCCTCTAACCCGAAAAATCTTTTCTTAAGATTCAATGAAATCCCAAATTTCCTGCACTTCTCAAAGACACGTCTAAGGTGGAGCAAGTGTTCCTCGTCAGATTTGGAGTAGACATTCACATCGTCCAGATAAATGACTATAAATATTCTAGTCTCGTCCACAAAAGCAATGTCCATTTCCCTTTGAAATGTAGCCCCAACGTTCATCAGACCAAAAGGCCTCTTCACGTACATGAAGGTTCCCTAGGGTGTGCTAAAAGTTGTCTTCTCTTGATCTTCTGGATGGACAAGAACTTGGTTGTAACTTGAGAAACCATCTAGTAAGGAGATCCTATTGGACCCAACCACCTTTTGTAAAACATGGTCCATTTTGGGCAAAGGGTAATTGTCTTTGAGGGAGACTTTGTTCAGATTTCTGAAATCTATGCAAAGTCTGATCTCGCCAGTTTTCTTACTGGTAGGAACTAAGTTAGAAAACCATTTGGAAAACCTTAAGGGGACTATTATCTTTGCATCATACATCTTTTTGTTTTCTTTCTCTATCAGGGGAAGCAACTTGGGATTAATTCTCCTAAGTTTCTATCTGAATGGTTTGTGTTCTTCTTTTATGGGAATGTGATGTTGTATGATACTCGTGTCATAAAATTTTAAGTCCTCGTAACCCCAAGCAAAAACATCTACGTATTCCTTAAAAAGTTCAATGTATTTGCGTTTTTTCTTAGGGGGTAGAGATTTAGAAAGTTTTATCATCTTGGGTTTTTCTTCTATTCCTATGTTGCATTCTTCAACTTCCTTACCACTAGCTTCAATTTTTGGTTTTTTGGCTACATCATTAAAATCTAATAAGTATTCTAGTGGAACTAGAACTCTATGCAACACATTACTTTTCAATTGTAGAATACTAGAATCTATCTCATTTTCATTTAATTCATCTGCATCTACTTTACTTTCATTGAGCTTTTTGGAATCTATGTTATTTACACTAACACTTTCAAAAACAGATTTATTTACAATCTCATCATCATTTTCTAAATCTATGTTTGTACATTTGAAATCATTCTTACACTATAAGAAGTCTTCAATCTGATTGTCATTTCCAAATACCTGCCAGTATTTGATGTTGTCAGGAACGGTTGGTCTACACTTCACCTCCATTGTGTACTTGTGTGTAGGATGAAAAATAATTTTACAGGTAACTGCCAATGTAGCTAGCCCATCTGCAAGTATGTTTTGTCCTCTAGGAATCACCTGTAAGTTGATTTCAGTAAAGCATTGAAGAGAATCCAAAACAACATTCCTATAAGCCCTAAGTTTGGGGTGTTTAGCTGCATACTCACCTTTGATTTTCTTGATAATCAGTTCAGAATCACCCCTTACCATGATCTGTTTGGCACCAACTTTCTTTAGTAGTTTCAGGCCGAGCATCAGAGCCTCGTACTCGACTACATTGTTAGTGCATTGAAAATTCATCTTGTAAGAATGATTCTTGAAATACTTTGACCTGTGGTTATGTAACCAAACTCTGGCTCCAACTCCTTCTTTAATCACAGCACCATCGAAGTCCATGCTCCATAAATCTGTTGGAAATTCCTCACTCTCTTCAATCATGGGGTTTCTTACTTTGACAACTGATTTATCATCCTTTGGATGAGGTGTATCATCTTCCAGTTGTGCGATTTGTTCTTCAAAGTCACCATCGTTGTATAGAATGAAAGAGTCTAGATCAAAGTGTGTGAAGTATAGTGGGTAATTGTGTGGATTTTCCTAGCTGCTGACCATATACTTCATTAGTGTTTCCCTGTACAGTATTCTCTGTTGTCCAAAAACTAGAATGGTGGCGTAAGACATATCTAGTTGCAGGGTTCCTCTCAATTTATCTCCCCAAGACCTTGACAACAACATACCGTACTTGGGGGGAATATCTGTAATGACAATATCCATCGCCATGCTTTTTGCTGGGATTTGAGCCAAGGTGATGCATAAGTCTTTAACATGCCTATACATTTGACTTTGCTGTAGTCAAAAGAATGCAAATATTTGTAGGGTCTGGTGACCTAGAGTCCCAACTTTTCCATCACGACTTTGGGCATTATGTTGTGAAAGGAACCCGAATCTAGCATAGTGTTGTGTAATATCAGATCGTGGATGTTTAGGCTGATGTAAAAAGGGGCCACAACACCATTATCAGTTTAACTGTCAACTTCAGAACCAAACATGAGCTCAGGTTGATCATCAACAAGGTTTACTGTGTCAGAGTGATGTGCAGATCCAACATTCAAAGCTTTGGTACCTATCTCGGGTTCGATGCTTAAATATTTAATCACCTGAGACCTGTAAGCATTCTTGTTCATCAGCTTGGAGAGGGGAATGGGAATCTTCAATTTAGCTAGTTCCCCTTCAAGGCTGAAATGAGCGGCGACTTTACTTAAGGTCTGTACTTCTAGTTTATTGGTAGGAGCTCTGTGGCTAGGTGCACTTGTTTGAATGGTGGATGAAACTTCAGTCTGACTTGCCCTTTTAATAATTTCTGGAATTTTTTGCGTAGGAGATTCAAAATTATTTTGCTTAGGGACTTTCTTGGGAGGGTTTTCTGAGGCTTTCTTGGTTTCAACAGATTTCTTCAGAGAGTTATCATTTGCCTTCTTTCTCCTTAGGTTATACTTCCCATGAAACTCCATTATAGCATTCTCAAAGTCTTACTGTTCTGTTTTCTCATCTTCTTCATTTACCTCTGTTTATGAAAGGAGAAACATCTCGTGCTCTTCTTGGGTGAGGAAAATGAATTCATGATCATGATCATGGTCACCCATCAGGTTTATATGAGTGTCATCAAACTCCTCGATTACCTCCTCCCCATCATCGATGTAATTCTCCTGGAGGAGAGGTCTGATCTGCTGATCAGGCCCCCTCTGCTCTCTTTGATCTCTAAGATCCCTCTGCCTGATCTGGGGTGGATTTCTTCTGAAGTTTGGGTTTCAAATTTGAGGAATGGCTTGATTCTCCCTAGGTAGGTTTTTGTCAGTTACAGTGAGTCTCTCCATCATTTTCTCCATAGCTCTGGCTAGAGAATCTAGTTTGGCGTCTGATGAGGAAGTAGAAGGCTCTTCTTTAATAATGACTCGCCTTTCTGTTTTTTTCCTGGCCCTTTTGGCCAAAAGATTTGCTTCTACATTGACAAAACTTTTCTTCATGTCTTCTAGAGTTGCAACATTTCTCTCTCTTAGTTGATAAGACATATCTACGTCAAATCCATTGGGGAACTTTATTAATGCCAAACCTTGTGGTGGTTTGATATCAGTTGGAATTGCATAGTACAGATTGTTGAAACGAGTGCAATAATCTTGCACTGTCTCTCCTTGGTTCCGTATGATGTTCTCATATTTTGACAAGATCTGGAGAGGATTTTTCTTCACCTCCCACTTGTCAAGGAAAGATATATGAAAAACAACAATGTCAGTTATGGTAGTAGCAGGTAAGGCCTTGAACCACTTTTTTACCTCTCCAGTCAGACTCTGCGCAAATAGTCTCATCTACACATCAGCTTCATCCACTTCCTGTAAATGAAAATAATCGTTCATTATGTCAACATGTTGCTATGCATTAAGGGGACCAGTACTATCAAATTGAGGGAGTCCGGTTTGATAATCTTGAGGCATGTCATGTAAAGGGGAAACTAACACCAATGGGGCATATCTCGTTGCCATGATTGGTGGAGGAGGCTGAACAACAACCTGTGTGATAGGAGAGGTAGTGACTAAAGTTGTAGAAGATGAAGGTCTGGGAGAAAAGGAGTGACCTGGTTTAGATTCAACAGAAACTGCAACAATAGTTAAAACAGGAAGTTCAACAGACTGCTGAAGATGGATTTTGTCTAGGGCTTGACCAAGATTCATAACTAGGTCTTCAAACTTATCAGACTCGGGGTGAAAACGTTGATCAACTTCATCTCTGGGAGAGAGTATTTCAGGGGTCCTGGGCTGAAATACGGTTTGATCTAAGAACGTTTCACTGACAAACCTGTCAGATTTTGTCCTGAAAAGGCTTTGTTGAAAAGATATATCAAACTCAAGATCTTGAAGAGAAACTAAATTCTCTGGGAGAGAAGGGGACCTTAGAAGTGGGCCGTGACTCCTAGAAACCTCTGCAATGTTTTTATTCCTGAGTAATCTTTTAGGATTGTCTGTTGCTATTGTAGGTTCTAGGTCGGGATGAGATCTAGTAAAAACTCTTTTAGGAGCCAAAACTTTTGATTTTGTTTTTCTTTTTGGAGATTTTTAACTACTATATACAAACTTTAACAACCTCTGGACATTATCTCTATATAAATTTAGGGTTTGTGATTAGTTCAGAAATAAAGTTTTCTTTGTCTAGGGGAAAGAAATCAAGGGGTGGAAAGTTTGTTCAGTTCTTTCACAGTATGGCCGCCATTAATGTTATCACTCTGTAAATTCCCAGAGGTTGTTTTCAGGTAGAATAAATTTACTAGAGGTAACCTTATCCAACCACTTCAAAACTGGGAGCTAGCCCTACCAGTTTCAGAGAGGGATCTCTCTGTAAGATTTAACTTTGTTTTAAATTTAAGATATTAGGCTAGTTAAATAGTGCAGGACCAAATGTTGTTTGTTTTTATAAAATGGATGAAAGGTTTTACACATCCATTGGGATATGGGGTTTGTTTTATAAAGGTAGAGATCGAATAACAAATATAAATATTCCTTTCACAGGGAAGGATAATGCAACTACTGGATTCTTTAGCAATAAAATGATGGTTAGCAGAAAAAGGCAAGATGATTAATTATAACCAAGAAGCATTGAAGAATTTCTTGACTACAATATAAGAAGAAAACACTTAGATCTTTAAAATCTAGCAATAGAGTATGCAAAGGTAAATTCTGTAACTTTAACTCTTAAATGACCAGACTAGAAAAACAAGATGATAACTAGAAAAGATACACATTCAACTGAGAATAGAAAACTTCACCAATAGATGACATGCAGGAATCCTGTGAAACGTCTCTTTATATTACTGAAATATCTTATTGATAAAAATTATAGTTCTTACAACTTGCTAGGGCATAAAAATCAACGCTCAATACTTCTAAGTTTGAAGTATTTATGATCAAAATTACAAACGACCCTGTCTTAAATGATCAGGATGTGGCAGACTCTGAATCTAACTAACTAGCTAACAAGATACAAAAAAATTGAATTGTCGATGATGTGTCAAATTATTCACTCTGAATCTGGGGAAGGCCATTGGTGAGTCACCCACATGACTTTGACTGGTTTGTTCGTTGACTCGAATTGCACACCTCATTTCCTACTTGATCAAATTGCACAATTCTTCCCATCTTCCCTGAATGGGAATGGTGACTTTGAGTAGTCTTCGGTATATTTCATCCACTTCTGTGTACTTGGAAAAATTTGGTTTGATGATGAAAATATATTTAACCTCATGTTGTATGCTGATGTCTAGTTGCAAAGTCTCCAAGAATGCTTTGCCCGTTATACTACCTTGTATCCCCGAGAACTTGGAACTATCCTTGGCCATTGTAGACATCTTTTGCTTGTAGTTTGGAAGGGTCATCACCTTGTCATTTAGAACCATTAAACCAGGAAGACCTTTTTTCTGTAGTGCCTCGATCTTGCTGAAAAACCTTTGAACTCCAATGTCCATGTTCTGGACTTTTTCTTCCAATTTCAACATCAGTCCTCTTTTGGTTAGAACCCTCTTGACTTCGAGGATGGTTTCTATCCTGTCTTCGATCTTCAAGTCTTCCAGTTCTTTTCTAGTCTTTGAGTTTGTGAATTTAATTATTTTATTGGCTTTAGTGGGCATTTCTCCCAACTCTCCTTTTATTTTGTCAATAACCTGCCTGCTTCTTATCACTAGTTCATTTTGCTCAAACATGATCTGTACCATAGGCCATATTTCATTTATGGATTTGGATATATCCATCCAAATATTCTCCTTTTCTTTGGAAAGGGTCTTGCCTGCCACTGTTTTCTTTTGCAGCTGCTGCAATTCCTGTTTTATCTTTTCTGATGTTTGTTTCTCCATGTTGTAGCTGTTTTGGTAAAAAGAATTGAGTTCCTAAAGGCTCTCAACTTCCTTTTTCAGTCTGTTGATTTGTGTTTCTAGTAAGTTCATCTCTTCTATGGACTTTGCCAACTCCATAGTTTTTTCTAGAGCTGTCAGTGGGGTGGATGATGGGAATTCTGTTGTGGTTCCCGTTGCTACAGTTGCTGTGCTAACTCTTGTGAGGGGAACTGCACTCAGTGGAATGACTTCCATGGGTGTTTTCTATTCCTTCTCCTTTACCAACCTTTCCATCTCTGCTTCCATCTCCCTTAACTGCGCATTCTACTCCATGATCAACTTGAGCATCTCATCCTTCTCACCTTCTGTCTCAACGATCTCCTTAGCTTGTGCATCCTCTGTGGGTGGAAATTTTAGTTGTTTTCTCAGAGATGATATATCAACATTCTTTTTCTTTATAAACTCCTCTGATCCTTTCACATTCGAGGGATCATACTTGATGTTGACTACCAATTCCTCTAAGGATTTTATCCTATTATCCTTTGCAAAAAAGGATATCTTTCCCAGTTTCAACTGGGTCTGAACATTGTTTAGAGTTACCTATAATTTTGTAGCTATAGAGGAAGCATGGGCCAAAGTGGAAAAAACCATTTCTCCAGTCTGTCTGTGTAGATCCATCTGATCAGCTGGATGAACTTGTTTGGTATCAAACAGAAGGGTTGACCTTTTGTAGTCAGTGATTTCTTTGGATTGAGGTACCTGTGCCTGCAGAAATTCCATATGCATTCTTCCTTTTTCTGTGTCGAAAGATGATAACAGTCTGTGTTATGCTATGGATGTTTGCTTCCAGAACTGAGCATAGGTGCTATTGGTCAGTGTCTGGTTTTTCTTCTTAATCAGATCATATTTTTCAAAGATGTTCAGCTTTGTGGATCCCTGTGGAATTTGGGTGGCCACAGTTATATCAGTCTGCTTCTTTGAAGAAGAAGTAGACGTTGTCTGACAACTTATTGAAGGAATTGGTGTATCTTCTCCTTTAGCCCCTTTGGAAGACTGAGTATCTTCCTCTCCAGACCTGGGAATAGTATGAATGGTCTTAGGATTTTTATTGTGTAAATGAAAATCCCCCGCTAATACTCCAATGACCGAAAGAGAGGTATCTTTCCTTGGTCTTTTTCCCTTTTTCATTGGTGGAGTGGTAGTCTATGAAGTAAGGATTAAATAAGATTGTTGTTTAATGTCTTCCAAGGTGTTCTTTTCCCACTGTGTCTGATTTACATACTTCTCAATTTTTGGTTTGAGTGTGTGAGCATATTATGTACTTTTGTTTTTAGCTCTCGTTTCTTTGATGATTCCACTTGGATCATATTGCCAAATGAAACTGGTGTTGAATTTCATTTCCTTTAATATCTTTTCTGCCTCTTCTCCAGTGGATCTACTATTGCAGATAAATGGTCCTATATGCCCCTTAATCCTCAACTGTTGTTTTTTCTTCAGAGATACAAAGTGAATATCATCTGAATTTATCATATGGCGAATATACTTCAGTGCAAATATCAACATGGGCAAATATTTGGGCAATTTGTATGGAGCTAACTCACATCCATACACTTTGATATTTGTGTGGTCTTGATATAGGAACCAGTCTCCTGTTTTTGTGAGGTCTGAGAGGTGTAATATTCTATGGATCTCTTCATTTATCCTTAGCTCTAGTCTCCCATTGAGCATGCTCACCACCGTATGATAAAACATCTCGATAAATTGTTTAAAACTGAACTCCATGGAGTTTCTTCTGATAAGTGAAGTCCATAGGGTTACTGCCTGCGGTTTTCCATCCTGGTCCATTTTCTGCACAAGAAAGGAGAATTTATTTTCTTGATAAAACATGAACATGTAGGCTAGTATCGAGGAATACTGGAACATGCCCTCTGTGGCGAATTTAGAAAACTGATCATGGATGTTCTTTGCCAAGAAAGTGTTGTAGTCAAACTGGATGGTGGCCTTTTCCTCAGTGGAGAAAATAGATAGGAACCCTAATATAGGTTCATCTACCCATTCATCTGAAAAATAACCAAGTAGACAACAAAGTGATGAAATCACTTGGTTTCCCTTTTCTGAGAACATGGAGGAATGATACACAGGGTTTTTCTTGGGGAGATGAGCATCTTGTGGGAGAAAAAGCTCAAAGATTTCGGCTCATTGAGGAAAGGACATATTCTGGTATAACTCTGTTAGGATTTCAAGGTTGAAAGGAGAGGCATATTCAACTCTAGATATCTGCATCATCTAATCAATGGCCTCTGGTGTGATAAAGAAAAGAGTTTCCCCAGATGAAGAAACTACGACTCTTTGGTCAGGGAGGTAATGAGATTGACATTTGAGGGAGAATTCGGTGAAATGATGGACATGGGGAAAGAGATACATGGGAAAATATGACTCCCAGAGCCCAAACTCATCACTTTGATCTAGGAATGTGTCTTTAAACCATGACTACAATTCTACGAAATCAAATTCGCACCTTGCCTCTGAGATAAGAGAATCTTTTTCTGCTAATGGAATCTGGTCAAGATTGATGTGAGGGGGGAGGAATGGATTCTCCTCTACCTCTGCTTTTTTAGACTTTAGCACCATCGCTTCCAACGGTACCTTCAATTGAAACAAAAATGTTAGCGGATAATGGATATGGTTGGATCAGTGAGGGGGGGAAGTTGTCTGGTGCACGAAGAGAGTGAACAATGTGAAAATGGCGGGGTAGGAGTTACTTTTGAGTGAATGGGTATCCATTGGGCGTGGGGGATATGTTAGCAGGCTAATGGATATGTAGCCTGTAATAAATTGCCAACATATCCTTAGGAATGTGAGGAGGCAGGAGAAGGACGTATGACGTGTGTACCTGGATGATGTGGAGGATGATGATTGGGGGGATAAAGGAGGGAGACATGACCTGTAACAGGTGGATGGATAAGACAAGAGGAGATGGATATTGAGATGTGACATCATGAGGTGGTGGAAGTATGTCATAAGGGAAAAGATGCGACGCAATAGATTAGCGGCATGTTGGGATGGGGCCCGCTAGGAACGAATGCCTCATTCCAGACCCCCCTTGTGTAGAAAATTCGATACAAATTAATGTATTCTTGCGATTCTCCTGATCTAACAATTACCGCAACTTGTTAAATACAGAATCGCTTCTACTATTATTGCGGAAGCAATTTAAACCACGACCACAACCATAAGAACAAAGTGAAATATCAATAACACATAACACAATAAGTTTTACCGGGAAAGCGTAAAGCTAAAAACCCCACTATCATATATTATGTATATCATGAATCATGAAACAATCTCATACAAADMTCTAATCCAAGAGCTCTCAGTACAATACAATCGTCTCACACTGTCATACACAAATTAGCAAATGCATGCGCCAATTCCTGTGTCCAGACAGCTTGCCTCCTCTGCACAAACTCTGCAATACGGATTCTCACAACGAATCGAATGAATCGCTTGCACATGCTCATCAGCATATCCACTGCATGTGTGAACAAATCACAACTGATAGCCAACTGTCCCTTTCACTTGTTATCTCAATTGGTGTCCATTGGAATGACATGCATGTAGTTAACCGTGGAAAGTCTTCAGTTGAATGCGAGTTTAACTGATTGTGAATTAAGGAATAGTTAATTCACTGAACTCGCACTAATACAACTAAGCTTAACTCACTTAACTACACTTACAATTCTGTTACAATTCCAAATCAC
>JZKD02S1877632.1:421772-465179 GCA_000966675.3 Picea glauca
TTGTATTACCTTCATGTATTGATAGGATATTTGAAAAACCATAATCCCATAGAGTTTCCACCTTTTCATCTCCCTTCATCCATAACAACAACTCAACACTATATCATTTGATGAAAAGCAAGCTACTATAGGTGTTCCTGTAGTGCTAAAGCACTTTTTTTGCATATTGCAGAACTTCCTCTAGCACCCTTTTCAAAATATCAATTTAACTCTTCAAACACCCTTTCAAGCCCTGGTAATAGATGTAACCATCTATAGGAGGATGAGATATTGAGTGTATGTAAACAAAAAAGTGATCTTTAAACTCAAAACCACCTTTAGTCCAAAACTAGGTTTGCATAGGAATATCCACCTTCATATTTGAATCACACACTTAGCTACCTCAACTAGTAAGTCTAGATTGTCCCTCCTTTATTTATTTGATTGAGAGTGGTTTAACCTCTTCTTAGGCACATCATAATCTAACTTAGTCATTTTTATTTTTTATTCTCAGAACTAGCTATAGGCTTTGCTTTAAGGTTTGTAGGCTCCTCATCAATGACCATTACCTTGCCTTTGATGGAAGGGTTGTACATATATTTAGATTTCAATCTGAGTTTGTTTTGAGGCTTGGTATTCCTTTTCCTAATCAATACTTTGTATCTTTGAACATCATCCTCAAATGATATTGAACTGGAGGGAACTATATATGGAGGGGGTTCTTCATGCAGTATATGTTCTGGAAGTGTCTTTGTTTTCTCAGGCCTAGGATTGTTATTTTGCATCTTAGATTTCTCTTTAGTAAGAAACAACCTCTTACTCCTTCCAACATAAAATTTCTGAGCAGATGAGAATGGAGGCTTACCTTCATCTTGCAACTGAGAGGACCCTTCTCCTTCTGGAAAATTTGTTAAAGTGACCTCAACTTTCTCCTCTGAAGCCTTTAAACTAGCCTTCCTCTTACACTTCTCAATTTTCCTTGAAGCTACAAGAATATTTGCACTCGGTGAAGCTTTCTCTATTGGCTAAACTAATATATTAATCAGCTTCTTGGAGGGAAAGTAGGTTTCAGGTTCAAACCCTAACCAAAAACAAATGGTCCCATGTTCTCTACCTTTTCTCCAATTCGTCATTAATCAACACCTTGATAAGGCCTTGATGGTATATACCATGAGGAGGTGTCCTAGGGTTTTTCTAAATATTTGTGGCCATTTTGTTTAAATCCCTCAAGAAGTAGTATGGTAAAATCATCCTCTTGATTCCATCTAGATGAAAAAGGAAACAAATATGGAATCAAAAAATAGTGGAGTAGCATCCTTCACAGGTAATATAGAATTTCACCATTTGTAACACCTCCAACTAGTCAACAATCAACCATTCTTTTGATACCTCTTTGGCCCAATTAGGGTATTTTTGTTCTAGTTTTAAGAACTGGTTCACATCTCCACATGTAGTAATTTTGTTCTTAAACCATTTTTCCCCATCAGCGGGGAGATTGCAGGCTACAACAATAGAGTCTTCTATAACCTACATTTCCAGATCTACAATTTGCACTCCCTGTCCATCAAAACCCTCAATAAACACTCTGGCTACACCATAATGACATCCATCCAACCTGGTGCAGTAAGAATACCACACTACCTGGTCAAACACATGTTTTACCTCTTCACAATCTTTTATTAACTCAGGACCTTCAAGCTCTTTCCTGATCACATTACCACTCTTACCCATGCTCACTGTCAAGACCAAAATGTTGGATTCTTTGCTATGAATGTGGGGTATGCAGATTGCGTTGAGCTAAATGTGGGATTTTCTGGCTGCTTGGAAATATCTCTAAAAACAAGCTTTGATATGGAGGTGGAATCATAAAAAATAATAAACCTCATTTAATTTAAAACAACTAAAAAAAACCTCATATGTGTGTTGTAATGGATGATGGAAGCTGCCAGGTGGTAGTACTACCACATAAGCTTGTCATGAAGTCGATCTTGTACTTGCTCTTGTTGACCATGATTGATTCCTATTTTGTAAACATGTTAATAAACCTTCATTTTCCCAGCTAGGACAAGCCATGCTCATATTTTCCTTGAACAATTCACACAATGATGAAAAACAAAGACAATTGGAAGTTCCTATAGCGTCTTCTTAAAACTGACTCTTTGCATGTTTTAAGGAATTGATCTTTCAACAACACTTTATTTCAAGTTATCATGAGACATAAAACATGAAGTGACATGAGATAACCACTTTGTACATCATTTCGACCTTGCCTTCTTTGAATTAAGATCAAGGCATCATATCACCCTTTAAGGAAAGTCCACAAACTAGATGATGACATCAAATGACCCTTATGAATATCTAAATTACTCCGCCTAACCCCTCTTCTTATAATACAAATGTAGATATATCTTGTCCCTAATAACACAAAATTTTGACCCCCAAGGTAAAAATTTGAACCTTTTAAAAAAAATTCAACAAGGATTTAAAACTCATGCAAACATTTCTAATGAAGAGAGTAGGGATGAGAGAGGAAATTTGAAAAGTTTATAGGTGCTAACATTGGATCCATGGGGGTTGGAGTTCTCCTCATAAAACTCCAAGAACTTAATTATACCTGTGCCTTATATGAATCTGACCTTTTGTACAATCTATTCTAGAAAGTATGCCTACTCTGTTTATGAAATCTAGCAAAACTTTATTCAAAGCACATCAACCCGAAAACTTAAAACTGAATTCTGAAAAATTGAAACAAAAGTTGCAACAATGCTCCATTACGATATGGAGTCCTTATTATCTAACTACCACACCACACCGATATGTACAATGGAATTTGAGCCACCAACTGTTGTATTAAAATATTTTCTTTAGAAAATGCCCATTGACTGGGCCACCAAAAACCTCTTCACCTTCCTCTCATAATATAATGTGTGTTCAACTATTCATTGTGATGTTTTAATCAAAATGCAATATCCCTAAGTGATGTAAATGTTACACATCAAAATTATTCATTAGGATGATGGCCTAGTGTCATCATTACCAATGTCACAAGTGTCGCATTTCACCTACAAGTGTCACAAATATCATATTGTTGTCTTGTCCATGTTGTGTCTCAGACGACATTATCAAGAAAACCTACAAGACACCTCAAAAGACTGGTTATGAAGAGGATAATTCATATGACAAAGAGTGCAAGTCTTTTGCCACTGAAAAAACCACTAAAAAATCAATTTTGGAAGGCAACGCTCCCCTATACATTGTCAGGGAGTCCCAATGCTCCCTAGCCTCCTTTGGAAAAGATTTGCAATGCTCTGTGCCCCATTTTGAGGGAGCATTGGCCTTTTTTGAGTGAATCTTTGGATTGTTGAGAGAAATCAGGGAAGAATCCCTTCATATGTGGAGTTGGTTGGGTTCAGATCTGAGGTCAAAGCTCGACGTTAGGGAAGATCCACAACTAAAGGAGAATAATCATCAACTTATCCCAAGGATATATTAAGTGGTTAGGTCTCTCCAAGCCTATATAAGGAGGCCTCTTCATGGTGAAAGAGGGGGAAATTGTGAAGTATCAAACTTATGATCTCATAAGGGAGATATCATTGAAGCATTGACATTCTGTGTGGATTATTTGAGAAAGGTTTTGGACAAAGAGAGCTTGGTGAAGCTACTGCACCTACATCCATGGCTATAAGCATCTCAGTTTGTTTTCATTAATATAAATATATGCTTGGCCTATTTCCTTTGATGTTTGCATACATTTCATGAACTTGTCTCTAGTAGATAGATCTATTTTTGAGCTAATCTCAGTAGAATAGGAAGTTTGTTGTATCTTTGCTTGTTCTACAGGACTTATTGAGGAGCTTAGGATTGAAGCTCAACTTGGACTGTGCGAGGGAAAAATCAATTAAAAAGGTACACTTTTCTTCTTCCTCTTCATACATTATCTTAATTAGATCTAAAAGGAATTTCAGTGTCCACAATAGCATTTTCTGTCTTGGTCATAAGGGTCTAGTATCCAAGAGAGAATCCACTTGTCCACAAGGGGATTTCTCTGTAACAGTAATTGGTGACTCCACTAGGGAAGGAATCCTATTTGTATTTACTTGGTTTGTCCCTTCTCTTTTACCACCTTTCAGATCACTTTTTTCAGTTTATTTATGATCCATTAGCCTTCTCCTACCTTCACTAGCATTTTCACCCTTTTTTATGCATTCTGGGTGAAGTTTTTGCAAATTTTTGGCATCTTTTTTGAGTTTATGGGATGATCAAAGCCCCCCACTAGGCCATACCAGGGCACTAATATTTATCCAATGCTCCCCCACAGTGTTTCAAGGAGTGTTGCAATGCTCTATCCCCTTGAGACAGGGAGCGCTAGTCTCTGTTTTGGAGGTTTTTTGCCCTTTTCTGCTTAGATTTTTTTAGCCTGTTTTGTGGGAGTCTTTACCCAGTATTTGTGGATGGTTTGTAAAGTTATTTAGGTTGATATTTGGTGCTTATCACCCCTTATTGTCTTGATTGGAGCTTGAAACCTTTTTAGAAATGTGAAAATTGCCCTTTCTAGCTGCTTGTTTTGTTAGGACAGTTTTGAGTGATTTCTCTTTCTCCCTATCCTTTCTTGGATTCTTCTTTGAATTTTATTTGTGTTCCTTGAATGCTTGATTGGTTGTAGAATCCTTGAAGGTATTCTTTCTTGTTAGATCACGTTTCTACTTGTTTTCTTTCATACCTCACTGCTTTGAGTGCATGCTTTGTTTGTAGCCCTTTTGCTTCGCGTCTTTTGCATCTGCATATGACTCTTTCTCTTGATTGAAAGTGGTGGAGCATTGAAGGTTTTTTATTTACTTTCTGTATACATCATAATAAAAAAAAGAAGATAAATTCATTCTTTCTTTTGGGTAGTGAAACTAGCTTGCATTTGAAGTAGCGAAATTACATGTTTTTTTTGGCATTTTGCGACATTGTGCGTCTGAAATGATGCATATTTTCTCCCTCTCGTAGCATAGCTTTCATAAAAATGAAAATATTGCATATTCATCTCTTTACATAAATTTCGAGTCAGTCAAAACACCATATTTTCCACGCCATTTTTCCTTTTGAGTAACAACAACCTTAAAAATCAAGCGCTAAATTAAAAATTGATTAGACATTTTTATATTTTCTGGTAGTAAACCTACATTAGATTAGTTGTAGGGCTTTGGAATAGGTGTGAAAGATAACTTTCCAAAGTTGAAAAAAAACATAGGATCTTGTGTTAAGGAGCGGTGAAATCCAATTGCTACCTTTCTTCTTGGGAAGCCCTTCTCACACAAGGGTTAAACCTGAGGTTGCATTGAGACTAGCAGAGTTACTCACCCTTCTTTGTCGGTCTTGGTGTAGAGATTGCACGTATTATGGGGGTCTCTTGAAGGTATACCCACAATGATGAGTGGAATCCTTTCAAGTTGATTTTAGGCTAGATACCCTGCCCTTGCGCGTGGATCAGACTGTCAACTATTTCCCTAGGCATCACTGTTGTAGTTGGTAACCTTAGTGGCCTATCTCTTTAGGGTATTGACACAAGGTGATTGTGGAGGGGCAAGTATTCACGGTACCTGGAATCGACGTTGGCCAGACTCACTCGGGCTCCATGGAGGGTATACCCATGATTATGTGTGGGAGCTTGCGCCAGGGTGTAAGTCTGTTAAACAGGTCATCAACGTAACTTTTCCACTCGCTCTATCTTAGCCCCTTCTTAATTTGTTCCCACGATGTTGGATTTCATCACCAACTAGTGTGCTCATTGTGAGAAGGTTTTGTTTGCTTGCTTGCTTACTAGATTTTTAGCGTGTGCTGTTTGTTCTCCCTAGCATAATCTACGTTGGATCTTAATTTTATGGCATCAGTTCCCAGAATGACCAATGAAGGAACCCCTTTGCCAGAGGAACCTTTTTTTTTCCTTCTTACGGAAACATTGGTCCTCCTTACATCGCTACTTTGAGCCTTACAGGTCTCACAATTGGATTACCAGTATGGTTGTTTTCCACTCTGGTGATCTCGAATGCAGGTGCTTCAGATGTAAGCACACTACCCACACATCAAACTCATATCGACCTTTCTCCTTCTTCGCCCATCAGGTCTCCCTCCCTTTCTCCTTCTTCGCCTAGTGAAAGCTCTAAAGCGAGTATGCAAGTTAATAAGAAGAAGAATAAATGGAAAGAGAAGAAGAAGAATAACTAGAAAGATACCAAGCCTCCAACCACATTAGATGTTGGATCCAAGCAACCAGGTACTGTTAATAGTACTAGGAGTGTTGATGAGATCAATAAGATTAAAATGAAGAATACGAAACCGAAATTCCCTTGCAGTCTTTGTAAGGGTGACCACTTTATGAGGGATTTCCCTGGTATTCCCAAGGTATTAGAAATGTGGTCTTCCACATCATCAGCCCCTGCTGGTCATGCTGGTGATACCTCGCCAACTAGTAAGGTTGGTAAGAAGAAGACAACTATCAAATTCCCTTGCATGTTATGCGAAGGTGACCATTACTCTCACCTGTGTCCTCATATGGACAAGGCTTCTTCTCTTTTGGAAAAGTTGCAACTTCCAATTGGTTATCATAATATTTCCCCCAACCCATTGTTAATTGATAGAATGGTCAATCTGGTTCCATCCCCAATCAGTCCAGTTGATCAGGTGGTCAATATAGTTTCATCCTCGGTTGAACCACTAACCAAAGTTGCCGATTTAGTTCTGTCATCGATCAACCCCACTTCTCATCTGAAAAGTGAAACCCAAGTGGTTGATCCAGTTCTTTCATTGGTCAGTCCCACCCTTCATCTGAAGAGTGCCAACGTGGTTGCTTCGGTCCCTTCATCGATCAACCCAGTTGATCATGTCGTCAATATGTTCACATCCTTGGTTGAACCAGTTGACAAAGTTGTTGATTCGATCCCATCTTTGGTCAATCCCTCTCTTCCATTAGAGAGTGCAACCCAAGCAATTGATCTATTTCCACTTGTCGACCCCATTCTCCCCTTAGAGAATTAAACCCAAGTGGTCAATTTTATGTCATTGTCAATCGATTCTACTCTCCTTCTAGAGAGTAAACATGACACTGCCCATATTTTTCTCGTTGATAAAGAATCTACTGTGCTGGGGGGCATTCCTCCTTCTCTCGCAAAATCACCTCCAAGTAATGAGGCCATGCTTTTTGATTGGGGTGTGCTAATTGGACCTCGTCTTCCCTCTCACATTCCTTTCAAGATTACAATAAAAGTTTGTGGTCGAGATGTTCGTCAGAATTTAATAGACGAAGGTTCATCCGTTAGTATTTTGTCCTCTATTGCTTGGCAAGCTTTGGGTTATCCTCAACTTGTGCCGGTTACCCAGACTCTGTTTTCTTTTAATAGAAGAACTAGTCACCCTTTATGGATCCTTCCTCGGTATCCCATAACTTTGGGAGGTAAAATGGTCTTTATTGATGAAATGGTAGTATTGGATCCCTTGGATTTCGATTTACTCCTTGGGAAAGATTATGTCTATGCCATGAAAGCTATTGTATCCACTCTTTTTCGTGTGATATATTTCCCTCACGATGGAAGAATGGTGGCTATTGATCAAATTTCGTTTGTTGGCCCTGAATTGACCATCAACCCAATGAATTCCCTAAACGGGTCTTATATGCAGTCGGTATCACCCCTGCCATAGGTCAATTATGTGGCATTATATCCCATGACTTCAACTTCATATGACTTGGATCGAGTAGTTGACATGGTGATCTCTTCGGTAGGGCTATTGGAGCCTGATCTCCTTACCCCTGTTGTAGCCCTCGACATGTGTTCCTTCCAGAGAATTCTTCTTCCATCTAGTGAAGATCTCTTGGAATCCATGACCAAGTTTTATCCCTTGACATGTTGTCCTTCTAGAGCGCTATCCTCTTGGAATCCTTGATCAAGAAGAGTCCACAAGCATAGTTTTTCCTCTCTGTGGAAATCTCGTTAAAAAATGAAACAAAGTCCATGAGCATAGTTTTTCTTTTCTGTAGCAAGCTCGTTAAAAAATGAAACAAAAATATGGGGATTGAACTCGAAGCCTTGAGCATAGTTCTTTTCCTGTGTCAAGCTCGTTAAAAAATGAAATAGTCACCTCTCCTATCAGGTCGAGTCTTTTTCCAGATCTCGTAGATGTCAAGTCGAGTCTTTCATTAGGTCTCGTATTTGAATCTTCATTTCATCCAAATTTATCCTTTTTATCCATCTAGTAGAGAAATTGGTGACAACCTCAAAGTCAGTGAATGAATTGAAGCTTGGGGGGCATGTCTCCAGCCTTTGATGATCATTCTGGAGTTAAGCCACTAGATTTTCAAATTGTGGGCATAGTAACTGGGGGAAGAGTACCGAGCTTAGTCTTTTGTTATAGGATAAATTGGTATATGCGGACACTAACAGATCTCCCTAGATCCACCTGGATCTAGAACAAAACAGGACAAGACATGACTCTTTTTCTAAGTTGCAATCATCGAATCTACTATCAGGAAGGAATGAGTGACATACCTTTATATCACTTCCTTAGGTCTCTGTCATTCCTACTTTGCTCTGGTTCTCTTGTGAGATCAAGTCCAAGACAAAAAAAACCAACCAAAGTGAAGATAGCAAAGTATATTCAATGTCAACCTATGCATATGATCAAACAATTATGCAATAAAAATAAGAGTGATTTTATGGGAAAGGGACATGCCACTATATTATATTAAATGAAAGTAGAAGATACAACCAGATCACCTTGATGTCGCAAGATTCCTTTCAGTGGTCCTCGATTCCAACACACACACTTTCTTTACAATTTCATGAAGAAGGTACAATATGGCTTGATAGACAAATGGAGTCTTCAAGCTTCAATTCAAACATGTTTCCTCACACAATTCTTTCATCAATTCTCTATTCAACATTGCATAACCTCTTCCTTGAGAAACCATTCATTATATAGGAGAAGGAGAGATGGTTAAAGGGATGAGGATGATCCCACTAAATATGAGAAGTCAGTAGGATGCCAACCATGCAAATGCCAACTCATTTTCTAGAAGATCCTCTTTTAGAACCTTCGTAACTTCCTCTTCCTTTTAAGCTTTAAAATAGGTTCGCACCCTACCTATAAAACAGACTGCGAACACCTCACAGGCTAGGTATAGGGTTGCCTGTGAGAATCAAGATTCTCACACCCTACAACATAGTCATCCTATGAACTCATCTCAAAAATATGTTTTATGGAAGAAGACAACAATCACTTTTCTCAGGTAAAAGGTCCTTATGAGAGCCTGAACACATAACTGTAGAGACACCACCAGAGTGACCAAAATAATGTGTAACAGAATGTCCCCCAAAGTATGAGGCTGGAACTCATGACAACCGAAATACTTTGTAAAATGCGTGTGTGTGTCAGAAACAAGGATCACACCTAATTTAAAACCTGCAAACAATGAATCATTTGCATAATATAATACCAATTCTGACATAGGCATTCCCATGCTCAGACCACAAATGAATGAAATCATAAATGTAGGCCATGACCACCAATCATACATTGTGGATTCATGTTTCCAATAATACCACATAGCCACCAGGAATACACTATGGATCTATGTGTTTAGAAGACACAGATCAAGACATAGCCACGTGACATACAAAGTGGATCTATGTGTCAATACAAATAATAAATACTCCAGTGCAACTTGGGCCAAAGAAGACGAGACCGAGGGTATTCAATCATGTCGTCTGAAAAGTATGAATCTAACCATGTGATTACATGTGTCGAAGTTGAACATGGTAGAAACCACTTGATTATCGGTCATTGATGAAATCTGTTAACAAGTGCGAGGGAAATCACCATTGATGTCAATGACTCCCAAGGTACCTAAGTACAATCCAAATGAATGTGAATAAATGAGCTAAAGTCAAACATTCGGTGGAATCTCTCGATCATGGACCAATGATGTGAATCCACTGTTGAAAGTGAAGAGACCTGCCATTAAGACATACAGGTTCTAAGGTACTAAATGATTTATAAGTCTTATTCCCAGATAATGAGTTGGAGTCGGTGGAAAAAGAATCATCACAGGAGGGCCTTGATGTATCCCCCATCAATGACACGAAATAAGTAACAGATTTTGAGGGTAAGTCAAAGTAAGAATATGGTTTGAAATGGACACAGGGAATGCCAACATGGTAAGAATGGACAACTATAGATGGTCGACTCAATGGAGGGCTTGTTTGGACTTCTCTTGAACATATGAACGACATGAAAATGGTCTTGGAAACATTGACTCAAAGACGACCCAAGATACGACTTTGTAGTAAGTCAGACGAGAAACAAATGGATTTCCCAACCCAGATTCAAATGACGAATAGGGAGTGTCATGTTCAAGAGTGACGCTTACTGCCACCAATACAAATACGAAGGTATATCCCTTTCCCAAAATTTCCCCCACCATTTCTAGTGAGTACCTCTTTATTTTTACACAAACTTGAGGAGGATAACATATGCTTGTCAATGTAAGCTCATCCTTCATATGAGTCCCTCGGATTACATTTAACGAACCCTAGGAAGGAGTGGTTTGGTCCCATAAATGGTCTTTTGATGTTTTTTTAACGAGTCCAAAGATAGAAAACTCGGGGTTTTTCATTTTTTGAGAGTCTGAAAAACACTTAAAGAGAACTCTCCTAGTTCGTAAATTAGTTTGAAGAGATCGAAAAAGTGATAAACTATCGCTTATCGAATGTTTTCTTCAAATACTTTTACGAGCATGAAAAGAAAAAGATCACTCGGCAATATTTCCATTTTTATGGAGCTTGAAAAGAGCTTAAATGATACTCCCTTATTTTCATTGTTTTCATGTTACCATGACGAGTATGAAAAGACGACAAAAGTATACTCGGTTACGTTCTCATGTATTTTCGAGCACGAGAATGAACGAAGATTGAGCTCAAGGTTTTTCGTACAAAACCCTAAAATGATATTCATACATGTGATGAAAAAAGGAAAAAAAATACTCTTAGACCGTCATTCAAGCTTCTAGGTCACCTACCTGCAAAAAAACCATATTCACAAGGCTATTAGGGTATTAGGTTTTTTAGAAATAATAATAATAAAAATATAAAAAATCAATAAGACATAGTAAAAAAGTGAATAAATATGGGTGAAAAGCCCTTTTTACCATTTCATTGTTTGCCAAAAACTTGTCTAACACTCCTCTTTTTATCCAAATTTCTTTGCTCGATTGCGGGAGGTACAGGCGGTCATTCGGTAAACAGTTTCAGCCAACGAGGTAATCTCTTGATTCTTCAACTTTTTCATGGATTAAAATCAATTTTTATAGGTAATTTTAAGTGTTTGAGTCCATTTTAGAGTCGGTGAATGCACTCAGGAATTCTCGCAGGTGAGCCATTCGGGACCTGTGAGAACCTAAGATTCTCGTAGGTGAGCTTCAGTGCATCTGTGAGAATCTCGCACTATCTACAAGCTTCACCTGTGAGGGCTGAAAAATGGATTTTTGTGCAAGTTTTTACTCAATAATAAATTATTCAAGAGGTTAAAAAGAGTTTCTAACTTCCTTCTCATGGCTCCATTGTAGGTATTGAGCATCACGATGTTGGAATGGAGGAAAAGGGAACACGAGGAGAATGATGCCATTGCCGAAAATGATCCGCGTACAATTGCTGCCCTCTAGGAATGTGGTCTTTTAAATTTTTTCAGGATCCCGGGCATGAGAGCCCAACTCAGGTTGTTAGAGCACCTGGTCCACATGTGGGATGTGGATCAATAGTTATTTCATGTAGGGATCCACACACTGACATTAGATATCGAGGATATCTATTTTCTCACGGGGTTGTCACGATGTGGATCCCATGCGACTCTGACTGGAGGTAGGGGTGGTATACTTCCTATGAGTGAGTATGTTCACTGACATTGTGTTCCTGAGGTGGAGAGAAGCAAGGGTAAATTTTCCATTTGGGGGGTCCAAGACTTGACCCTACGGACTATCTTGTTTACCATAGCATGCATGGCTGGGAGTGCTTCTCCACACATGGCTCTCCAGAGCTATTTCCTATATGAAATAGAGTGCACAAAGCCTCGAGTTTTCAACTGGTCAGACGTGGTTCTCCATAGTATGAAGAGGCAACTGAAAAAGTGCAGAAGGGGTGACTTGAAGCAGTTCGGGTACGGGTCACTTTTAGTGTCATTTGTCCCACTGCTGTGACTACAGGTAGATTGGGTTTTACTGGCCCCACAGGATCTGAGGATGCTGAGGTGGTGTAACCTCATGGCTTGACACATAGCAGGGCCTATAATCAAATATAATGATTCATTTTTTGATTGGTTGAGCCCCTAGATGCTGATGACCGATGACTACGCATATGCCGGTTTGGATTTTTGAGGAGATCCAGATTTGGTCCTGCCTGAGGATGTTCAGTGGGGTGACTTAGGTGAAAAGTACACATTTTGTTATTTTTTAATGTTTTTTCAAATTTTATTATATAAAATGTTTTTATGTCTATCCAAGGACTAATAAAAAATTTCTTTTGATGACATAGATGTGGGGTTGTATCGACCTCCAGGAACATCTCCCATTCAGAGATGAGGAGAAGTGGCTCCAGTGGAAAGATGGGATGCTGAGGACTACGAGGCAGTTGAACAGAACTTAGAGGGACTGACTGCGGATGTCCCAGACATTGCTATTGGGGAGATCCCAAGGCGTTATCAACGCCATACTGTGGGCGTGTCTGAGTCTCTTAGTAGACTGCTCCATAGGGTAGCCCGAGCAGTTGTATGTTACCGTGAGCGTCATTCGTGATGCTATCTTGTAGAAGCTATGGGCTTCATATTTTGAGATTTTGGTCTTTAGACAAAAACTTTTTGTAAAAACTTTTGATCGTTATATACATATATACGGCTTCTACTGGCTTATTTTTTTTTGTATAATACATGTGATGTGTGATTGGTTTTATAAATGTCTCAGATGTCTATCTAACACATAATTAACTAAAGCATCATTCAATGTATTTAGATATCTAGGAATGTGTTGATATTCGATGTAATCAAAATAACGTTCCAAGAGGCGAATTCGTAAATATACCCATAATAAAGTAGGACTTCAGATAGCATAGACATTACTTAATTGTAGCACTACTAGCTGTGAATCGAGTCATATAACCAGGTGGTGGATACTAAGTGAAATAACATCAGTCAACAATTTGATGATGGCTCTATATTCTGTGATATTATTGGTCGCACGACTGAGGCAAACACCTCATAGACTGATAAGTTCATTTATAGGCATGTAAATTGCCCATGCAGTAGAAGCTAAGTTTTGAGTACTATGAATAGCGCCATCGATGAAGCTAATGTGGGGTAGAAAATACTACGACATCTGAAAACCAAGCACGACGCAAGGTAAGCAGTCGAGGGTAGAGACCAAATAATGAAAAAGCACACTAAAGTGACACACAAGAGTATGATACATTAAAATACAAGCACTCATGCATAGATCATATAAGCATAGTACTTCTTTAAGTAAAGCCCATTTATGGGTTCACTCGAAGGGACTCCATCATAGTCCATTAACTCATAGGCTCCTTTCTCCAACACATGTCTAACGATATAAGGACCTCACCACATAGCCTCAAATTTTCCGGCTCCTGACAAATCCCGATCTTGTTCATAAAGGAGGCCTAGATCTCCTTCAGAGAACACGCGTGGTTTGACATGTTTGTCATATTGATCTTTGACGCATTTCTTCTGGGTTTCTATAATTAGGGTGGCATCACGATGGGTTTCGTCTAGTTGCATAAGATACAACAGATGTTCTTCTTCAACAAAAGTGTTTGGGAGAAGTTCAACGACGAGCTTTAGAGATGGTATCTCACATTCAATCAGAAGGATGGATTCTATACCATAAACTAACTGGAAAGGTGAAAACCCGGTAGCAGACTTGATAGATGTCCGGTAAGCCCACAATGCCAAAAATAACATCGTGTTCCAACTAGTTTTGTGAATCCCTATCATTCGTCAAATCATGGTAATGAGGACTTTGTTTATTGATTCAACCTGGCCATTGGTTTGTGGGTAATAGGATGTTGAGTTTTCATGGTGAAGAGCCAACTTTTCAGTGAGGTCGGACATCATAAAGTTTCTAAAGTGGTTACTGTGATCAGTAACGATATCCTGGGGAACACCAAACCGAGCAATGATATGATTGAATATGAAAAGTGTTGTAGTCTTTCTCATATTGTTGAATGTCGGCATCGCCTCGACCCATTTCGTAAAATAATCTATGGCTAAAATAATGTATCCATGCCCCCCGACCGAGTGAGGGTGACAGGTCATGAAATCGATACTCCATTTCACAAAAGCTCCAACAGAGACTACGGGGTGTAGCGGAGAAGGGTGTGATTGTATTTTGTTGTGGTATGTTTGGCAAGCGTGGCACTTTTGGATGGTGACAATACAATATTTTAATAAAGAGGGCCAAAAATATCCATCTCATAGGATCTTTTGGGAAGTAGCATACCCAAACATGTGACCACCACATGCTCCATAATGGAAGTCATTCAAGGATTTCTCGGCTTTGTCAAAGGTGAGACATCATCAAAAGATGGAGTCAACCCCACGATGATAAAGAGTGTCACTAAGGATAATATATTGACAGGATTGGTAACATATTCGACGATGGTTAGTGCTAGACAAATCGGGTTGGCAAGTTTGAGTTTGGAGATATATAATGATATCCCCATACCAAAGGTTGTCGGAATTGATCAGGAAGAGGGATTCATCGAGTAAGGAATCCTCTGCTACATTTTCCATCTCAGAATAGGGAAGGTCACAAATCAATTCGGAAAACACTAAGGATTTCTTGGACTTGGTGTGTTCGAAGTCTAAGTCAAACTTTTGGAGTATTATGATCCATTTGGAGTATTTTCCCCATAGCAATTGGCGTGTAAGAATGTGTGGCATAGGGTTGCAGTTGGAAATCACAGTGGTGTTGCGTAAAAGGATATAGTGCTGGAAATGTTGGATAGCTTGGACAGCTGCCAAGGCCAGTTTTTCAACATGTAAATACTTGGTTTCAGTAGTCATGAGACTCTGAATCAAATAATAGATGACATGCTTGTCATGAGACTCATCCTCCTGGACCAGAACCATGGCAATGGTAGAATCCGAGGCTCCGAGATAAAGGAAATAATCGTGACTGTAATTGGGTGGGAAAAGTAGTGGGGTACAGGTTAAAGTCAGTTTCAAAGCTTTGAATGATTTGTTGGAAGTGGTGTCCCATACAAACTCAAAACCTTTCTTAAGCAGTCGAGTAAATCCAAGGGTTAACTGAGTGTAGTTTGGGATGAAACAATGTAGAAAGTTTTCCTTCCCTTGCAAACTCTGTAACTGGTGGAGTGAGGAAGGAGGAGGGAGATTAAGAATTGCCTCGACCTTCAAAGAATCTACTCTGATCCCTTGACGGGAAACAATAAAGCCCATAAGTAGGCTGGATTCTACACAAAAAACACATTTGTGTGGATTTAAGCGTATACAGTAAAAATGACGTCGAAGGAAAATGACTCAGAGGTGTGTTGGATGATCAACACGATGCATGGAATGAGCCGATAAATCTTCGAGGTATGGTTGCACAATGTTCTTTATATCATGAAAGGCATAAGACATAGCATGTTGAAAATTTGCACCAACATTCTTTAAACTGAAGGGTAGTTTCTGGTAGGAGAAAGTTCCCTAAGGATAAATAAAAGCGATCTTGTGTTGGTCTGTGGGTACGATATTGATTTGATTATATCCGGAGAAATCATCCATTAGAGAGAAGATTTCACTGTCGGCACAGTTGCCGATGATCTGGTCAACGAAGGGGGTAGGAAATTTGTCTTTAGGAAAAGCTTTATTAATGTCCCTATAATCAATGCACACATGGATCATACCTTGTTTCTTGTTAACCAGAACAATATTGGAAACCCAGTCAGTTAGAGCCACAGGGTAAATAAAGCCAGCTTTAAGAAGTTTCTCAACTTCGAGCTTTTTGGCGACTGCTTTATGTGGGTGGACCGGATGAAGTCGTTGTCGGACAGGTTTAGTGCCTGGGTATGTCTTAATATCGTGTACAATAATGTCGGGGTCATTACCTAGAATTTCTTCATAGATCTATGCGAAGACGTCACAAAATTCTTGGAAAAGAGACTTGTAGGTGACAACTTTTTCATGGGAACACGACGCTCCGATATGCACATTTTCGACAACTCCAGGTTTAATGGATATGTCAAGGAGGATCGTGGGTGAGATATTACTTAAGTTTCCTTCATAAAACATATTGTGTGTAGACTCGAGAACGGTAGAAATGACGACAATGGTCAACGGAGTCGAGATCTGTTGGTAACTCTCAACGGTGTGTTGTTCCAGGAAGAGAATGGAATGATGATGTCCATCATCCCAAGGGGTTTCTTCCATGGACATAACAGACATAATCATCTCGTCGGTAGGAAAAATGACTAGGAATGGATCCAGAGATGAATCACCAAGAGAGGGGGTAGAAGGGGTTGCCAATTGAATGGCTTGATAAGCTGATTTGATCGAACTCAAAGGAATTTGGTTGCCATAAAGAAGATGATCACTGGGGTTGGGTACTATCGACGGGTCCTAAGATGTAGGGGTTTCTTGAACATTGGTGGAAATCATATTGATCGAGGAAACTAACAGATGTGGAACATCAGGTGGTGGAATGGGGAAAGTACCCATCAAGGAGGAATCTTTAAGAAGACCGACACCAACATTCTCATATTGAAAGGGGTGTTTTAGCAATGAAAGGTATGTTGCTGGTATGTGCATCGAAGTTAAAGAAGGCCGATTGGTATACCGTAATTAATTTTACCTGATGTGGGAAACGTACAACATAGAAAAGAGTGGACACAACTGCATGCATGGAATCGATCCAGCTATGACCAAGTAGAAGATTGTAATCGAGAGGAGCATCAAAGACCTCCACTTCAACGTTGACCGTTTTTCCTTCTAACATAATAAGAAATGAAGGGAGGACATTGTAAGGCTTAAAACCAGTTCCATTGAAATCTTTGACCGTGTTGTGGGATTTGGTTAAGAGAGGAGAGCCGATGGATTTCCAGTAGGTAATAGACATGACACACGTCGAGGTACCCTAATCAATAACTGTTCTACAAATGTTCTTGTCGGAGACAGTAACTTGTATTTGGAATGCGAGTTGAGGGGGTAACCATGGAATGAGATCTTCCAAGTCAAAAATTATTAAATTTGTATCGGTAGGGTCGATTCCACCAATAGATTTCAATAGTGCCTTCCGTTGTGTAGGATAACTCTGAAAGACTTCGAGGGCTGACATCGCAGATGGTGCTTGGGCCATATCTTTGACAATACTGTAGTTCTGGGCAACACACGCATGGGGATTGAAAGAATATTTTCAGACAACACCCTTTGGGGGAGGGCGAAGAACTGTATCTAGGCTCGGTCGTTCGAGATGAAGAGGATTGTTGGTAGGTGGAGTCATGGGAGAGGGTTGGACCAACGAAGGAGGTATCTCATCAACCTTCTCTTTGGAGGAAGAATAATCTTTGGCTTGAGTGGTAAGTGTGATGTCATTCTTCTTTGAATCACCTGTACACATTAATACATAGAATGTAGTGGAGGGGGAAGGTTGGTCATGAATGACCAATTGGGCCTGTTGTTGAGAAGGGAAGGGTTGTGACAACACGATTGGAGTAGGTAGTTTCGAGGTCCCTTGAAGGAACTTAGTAACCTCGACTCGTCTTGGACAATCCTTAGTGTAGTGATCATAACTACAGATAAGACAAGGGTATCGAGGTTTGCGCTTATCCTTATCATCAACAAGTTGTGTTTTGGTCTTCTTATATTGTGGATTATTTTTATCCTCCTTGTTCTTACCCTTCCCTTTTTTGGATTTATTTTTCCAGTGGGGGTAGATTGAACAAAGTTCACCTTAGAAGTCTTGCTGGTGGGAGGGGTAGGAGATGGAGCATTTTGAACATTAGAAGAAACAAATTTGGGGTTGTTTCTAGAGGCTTGTATGGAATGGGGTTGGGCATGGAAAGTGCCAATCACACCGTCAGCTGCATGAGAAGCAACATGAGTAGTTGAAATAGCAGTAGTAGAAGGACAAGGTGCATCAGGGAGTAAGTCGTAAAGAGTACCCATTTGTGATTAAACGAGGTCGAGGTATTGAGCACGACTGATCACCTGTTCTTCTATGACAACTCCACCCATGGCGATGTCACTAGCGATGTCATTCACGAATGATTTCGTGAACCACTCTACCAACAACTGATTGGGAAGTTTGAGTTTGATGAGACGTTGTCACCGTCGCCACTCATGAATGTGATTAGATATATTAGTGTCTTTGGTTTGTTTGAAAGAACTCAAATTTTGGTTCCCATTTCATAGCAGATCGGTAACTGGTAGTGGGTGAGAAAAGCCATAGCGAGGGTGTTGAAGTCGGTGAAGAAGTCTTGTGGTAATTCTGTATACCACTTTGCGACAGAACTTGTGAGAGTTCGATGAAAAAGGCGTAAACGAATAGAGTCATCCATCAAACAGTTGTATGAACACCAAAGGTGAAAATTCATTACATGATTGTTCAGGTCCTCTCCTGGCTTACCATCGAATTTAGGGATGTCAGATGGTAGTTTGGCTGGTATCGCGAGCCATTGAGGAGAGTGACGAATCAGATCATTTAAAATTCTCGACAGATCAGGGAGGTCCAGGGTGGATAAGAAGGGTAACTGTCTATTCACGTGTGGGTACCGGTGAATTTGGGGAGGGAGACCCGTAGGTATACTAGTAGGACCATAAGCAGTTTGCATATAATGCAAATATCTGGGCTTATTTGGTTGTTGGTGTGGAGGAAGGTAATTTATAGGGTTTTATTGGTTGGGCTTGTTCCCTTAAACAGGGGCGTGGGGTTGAGCGTTTGATCCCCAAATAGAATTGGACGTACCTGAATATGGTTGGCCTGTACTAGGGGGTATGAAGGAGCTATATTGAGGCTGTTTCCACCCAGTCAAGTGAGGATTGTTTTGGATAATATAGTTCCAATACTGGGCCAAGGATGGAGGTATGTTCTATCCATAGGGTGGGGTAGGTGGGGGTTTCCCTCCTATCGGGGGTTGCGTCCCAATTTGGATTTTTCCTACAAAAGGGGATTGGGTTTGGCCTCCTTGGTGAAATTTTCCACCAACAGGAATCTGGTAATTAGGTGTGAAAGACGAGATGGTGCCACCAGGGTCAGTGCCTCCAATAGGGGATGGAAGAGGCCTTATGAAAGGGGGCTGAGGAAGTGGTAGAATGAAACCAGGAATGAGATGGTTCCCAGAAGGAGTGGAAATGCCAGGAGTTCCAGATGGGATTTGTGTAGGAGTGGGTATAGAAGCATTCAATGCATGATATCTGGGGGGAAGTGTTGGGGTGAATCTAGGTGAAGGCGACATGCCAATGGGAGCTTGGCTAACCATCGTAAATCCTAGTGTGAGGACTCATAGTATCAGGGACCATTGTGTAATAGACCATTTGTAGGGGAATAGTTAAGAAGTGGTCGACTGGTGGAGTGTCTGAACCAGGAAAATAATAGGCAGTAGTAAAAGGTATTGCGTCTGGATCGGATGTTTCAGGAAGCTTAGGTGTGATAGTGATATCAATTCCTGCTCCTGAGCCAAAGAGATCCCGTCTAAAAATTCTAGTAGTACAAAAAGGATCTTGACCCTCAAGTCCTGTGAAAGGTCCAGTTGGTAATCCAAAAGACTCAACAACTATTTCTTCGGAAGAATTCACTCGAACAATATGTCTCACAAAGTCAGGAGGAAGTCAGAAGTCCTCTCGAGAATTCGTAATTCAGAACTGTTATAAAGAGTTAGTTCTTTCCACTTGTGGAGTGGCAACATTTTTGACTTCACTCTGTTGAGGAGATCCCTCTGGTGAGTTGGTAAGAAAGGGTCGAGAAACTTCTAGATCTTATGGGGGTAGTCCTTACATTCTATGTGAATGATGTGGAGGGTCAATTATGATCGAGTCAAAATCTTAAGGAAGAAATTCTATGGCCAACTTAGGTAAACAAACATCACGTGCTAGTAAAATATAGGAATCAAAACCAAGCTAACAAGACCTTCCAATTCCGAAGTCACTAGTTGGTGAAGAAATCCAACGTCGCGATGATGAGACAAGAAGGGGTTGGGATAGGGCAGAAAAGTTACGCTGACGACCTGCTTAACGGACTTACACCCTGGTGCAAGCTCCCACACATAATCATGGGTATACCCTCCAAGGAGCCCGAGTGAGTCTAGCCAATTTCGTTTCCAGGTACCGTGAAGACTTACCCCTCCACAGTCACTTTATGTAAGACCTTAAGAAGATAGGCTACTAAGGTTACCACAAAAAACAATGATGCATGGGGAAATAGTCGACACTCCGATCCACATGCAAGGGTAGTTTATCTAGCCCGAAATCAACTTGAGAGGCTTCCACTCATCATTGTGGGTATACCTTCGAGTGACCCCCATAATACGTGCAATATCTACACCGAGATCAACAAAGCAGGGTGAGTAACTTTGTCAATCTCAATGCGACCTTAGGTTTGAACCTTCTGTGAGAAGGGCTTCCCAGGACAAAATATTGCAAATGGAATTTGAGGAATTTGACACTCCCTATCACAAGATACTATTGTGTGCTTTGTGCTTTGGAGAGTGTGTCTCACTGCCTATTCCAAAGCTCTAGCCTAGATAATGTTGGTGCAAAAGAGCCTAGAAAAAGTTACTAGTTGAATTTTAAAAATTGTGCAATATTATTAAAGGTTGTTGTTACTCAAGAGGGAGGCGGAGATGAAAATGGTGTTGTGTAAGACTTAGACCCAACTTTGTGTAAATAGAAATGAATGATACAAACTTTTGTTCGATGAATTCTATCTATAATAGGGAGAAAGGAGTTTTTATGGAACAATGCAAACTACGATGTACAATTCTCTTTTCAAATGTAGTACCAAACAATCAAGGATAACGTAAATTCACTATTCGTTCTCTGTTAATGCTAGTATTTTCTGAATGATTGCTTAAAAGAACAAGACTTTAATTTTTATTTTTTTTACAAGCGAAAAATAGGGATGGAGCTAAGAAAAGGTAAGCAACCAAAGAAAAAACAATACTTAATAAACACCCAAATCAAATCTTTCAATGGAGATAAAAATAAAAATCGACAAGAAAAAGCTTCTTGAAATGTATACGGACAAATAACTTTTCCAAGCAACAAGCAATCTAAAGAAATAATAATCCCAACTTTTAATCCGATCAAAGACTTATGACCAAACAAGTACTCAGATCTCAGAATCTGAGATTATACCCTTGTTGGTAAAAGGACAAGAAGTAAAAACTAGGAAAAAATGATGAAGAAGAGTTTTCGATCTCCGAAAACTAATCAACTGCAATATTTGAAGTCAAGAAACAGTAAAAAAATAGCAAAAGAAGTTCTTCCTAGGTGAACAAACCAATCTGGGCATCAAGAAGAAAAGAAGACCTGGTCCAAAATTTTTATAAATGGGTTCGTAGCCTAGTAGTGGAGTACAGTGCGAGAATGAGGCATTCTCACAGTCTAGACACTGGCAGGGTGTGAGAATGTTGCACTAGACTGAACAGTGGGGTGCGAAAATGAAAGGTTCTTGCAGGCTACAGAGAGGTATAGTGCAAGAAGGTTTGTAAATTATCAAAATTTGGAAAAGGAACAAAATTTTTGAGTGAAATTCTAGGTCCAGAGAGTCTATAAGGGTCTCCTACACACTCAGAGACTGGTTGACAATGAAATAGGTAGACCAAGAGAAAATGGCCAACAAAAGACAACAAAAATGCGTTTTATCCCCAGTGGATTTTCCAATTCTGTTATAGGATAAATCAGTATATGCAGACACTAACAGATCTCCCTAGATCCACCTATATCTAGAACAAAATAGGACAAGACATGACTCTTTCTCTAAGTTGCAATCATCGAATCTACTATCAGGAAGGAATGAGTGACATACCTTTATATTGCTTCCTTAGGTCTCTGTCGTTCCTACTTCACTCTGGTGCTCTTGTGAGATCAGGTCCAAGACAACACAAACCAACCAAAGTGAAGATAGAAAAGTATATTCAATGTCAACCTATGCATATGATCAAGGAGTTATGCAATAAAATAAGAGTGATTTTATGGGAAAGGGACATGCTGCTGTATTATATTAAATCAAAGCAGAAGATACAACCAGAACGCCTTGATGTCGCAAGATTCCTTTCAATGGTCCTCGGTTCCAACACACACACTTTCTCTACACTTGCATGAAGAAGGTCCAGTATGGCTTGATAGACAAATGGAGTCATCAAGCTTCAATTCAAACAGGGTTCCTCACACAATTCTTTCATCAATTCTCTATTCAACATTGCATAACCTCTTCCTTGAGAAACCCTTCATTATATAGGAGAAGGAGATATGGTTAAAGGGATGAGGATGATCCCACTAAATCTGAGAAGTTAGTAGGATGCCAACCATGAGAATGCCAACTCATTTTCTATAAGATCCTCTTTTAGAACCTTCGTAACTTCCTCTTCCTTTTAAGCTTTAAAACAAGATCGCACCCTACCTATAGAGCAGATTGCGAACACCTCGTAGGCTAGGTATAGGGTTGCCTGCAAGAATCAAGATTCTCGCACCCTACAACATAGTCAACCTGCGAACCCATCTCAAAAATATGTTTTATAGAAGAAGAAAACAATCACTTTTCTCAGGTTAAAGGTCCTTATGAGATCCTGGACACATAACTGTAGAGACACCACCAGAGTGACCAAAATAATGTGTAACATCTTTATTCTTTCTCATGCTCGTAAATACATGAGAATGTAACCGAGTAGACTTTGATCACTTTTTCAGAATCGTAAAGGTTATACGAAAAAGGAACCCCTGGGAGTCACCTTTAAGCTCTTTTCAGACTCTCTAAAAATGAAAAGATTTTCGAGTGATCTTGCTTCCTTTCCCACTCATTAAAAGGTTTGAAAGGGCGACTTTCGATTGATAATTTATCTCTTTTTCATCTTCTAAAGACTAACATTACAAAAAATGACCACATTGGAGTCATCTTTAAGTCATTTTCAGACTCTCTAAATATGAAAAACAATTGAGTTTACCTTATTTGGACTCGTTAAACAATCATACATTGAAGGGCCCATACGGGACCAAACCCTTGCTTCTTCTAGTTCATTAAATAAAGGAAGAGGGACTTACCAAAGGTGAGTTGTATCGAGCATGTTTTATCCTCCTCGAGATTGTTAAATAAAAAAGAAGTACTCGTCTATCTGGATAGGGGAAAAAATTGAAGGAAGCAAGCCAAGCATTTTTTGAGAACATTACCAGTAACTCTTACGGTCACCCTTGAACATGACACTTTTTCTTTGCATACATTTTAATCCACTGAAATTTTTCACTAAACCAATCCTCTGAGTTTTCTTTACCCCTTTGGGTCACCCGACGAAATTCATAGTATCCACTACATCATCATGTTTTGGTCCATGTCATGTTTCTGTTATTGTGCCTCGGTGTTCAAGGGAAGTATATGCCTTGAGAGTCAGCCATCACAAATATCTTGTTTCAAGACCCATGTCAGTCCATGCTCATTTGATCTACTAATTTACATCTCTGTGTCAGTTTCATGTCATTGATGGGGGATACATCAAGGCCCTCCTGTGACGAGTCTGTTCCTATCAACTTCAACACATTATTCGAGAACTAGACTTAGAAACCAGTTAGTACCTTGGGACCTGCATGCCTCAATGGAAGGCCTCCTCTCTTTCGACAGTGGGTTTACATCATTGACCTCTAATCAGATGATTCCATGGATGTTCGAATTCAGCTCATGCATTCACATTCATTGGAATTTACTAGAGTACCTTGGGAATCATTGACATCAATGGTGATTTCTCTCATGCTTGTTAACAATTTACCTCATTGACCAGTAATCAATTGGTTTCTTCCATGTTCGACATCAAGAAATCTATTCACATGGTTAGATTCATACTACATTGGGATCGGTAAGAAGACCCCGGGTTGAGTCATCACTCTTATATGTACTTTTCCCAGGTTGCGATGGAGTTTCTTTTGAACATTGACACATACAATGTTACATATATCCACTTTGTATTGGTCATGGCTATGTCTTGTGATCTCATAGATCCACTCTGTATTATTCGTGGCTATGACCAGTTCAGGTCATAGGAGTATAGATCCACAATGTATCTTCAGTGGCTATGCCTTTTTATTAGTATAATTATGGATCCACAGTGTATTTTATGGCGACCATACCTGCCTCCCTTGGCTTTGAAACATGTCATAACATTTGTTTGATGGTTGTGTGCAAATTATATCAGGTTCTCTAAGTCCATACCCTTTCTTGAAAAAGTCGAGAAAGTACTTCAATCATCAGTTCTCATCTTCTAACTTCGAACTTTGGGGGGCAATCTGTTACACATCAAAAATTGTCATTAGGATGATGGCCTAGTGTCATCATTACTAATGTCTCAAGTGTCTCATTTCACCTACAAGTGTCACAAATATAATACTATTGTCCTGTCCATGTTGTGTCTCAGATGACATTATCAAGAACACCTACAAGTCGTCTCAAAAGATTGTTTATGAAGAGGAGAAGTCATTTTACAAAGAGTGCAAGTCTTTTTCCATTGAGAAGACCACTAAAAAATCAATTTTGGAAGGCATCACTCCCCTATACATTGTCAAGGAGTGCCAATGCTCCATAACCTCCTTTGGGGGAGCGTTCCAATGCTCTGTGCCCCATTCTGAGGGAGCGCTGGCCTTTTTTGAGTGAATCTTTGGATTGTTGAGAGAAAACAAGGAAGAATCCCTTCATATCTGGAGTTGTTTGAGTTTGGATTTGACATCAAAGCTTGACCTTAGGGAAGATCCACAACTAAGGAGAAAAAACCTCAACTTATCACAAGGATCTCTTAAGTGGTTAGGCCTCTCCAAGCCTATATAAGGAGGCCTCTTCATGGTGAAAGAGGGGGAAACTGTGAAGTATCAAACTTATGATCTCATAAGGGAGATATCATTGAAGCATCAACATTCTGTGTAGATTATTTGAGAAAGGGTCTGGACAAAGAGATCTTGGTGAAGTTGTTGCACCTACATCCATGGCTATAAGCATCTCACTTTGTTTTCATTAATATAAATCTATGCTTGGTCTGTTTCCTTTAAAGTTTGCGTACATTTCATGAACTTGTCTCTAGTAGATAGATCTGTTTTTGAGCTAATCTCAGTAGAATAGGAAGTTTGTTGTATCTTTGCTTGTTCTACAAGACTTATTGAGGAGATTAGGATCAAAGCTCAACTTAGACTACGCGAGGACAAACACCATTAAAAAGGTACACTTTCCTTCTTCCTCTTCATACATTATCTTAATTAGATCTAAAAGGAATGTCAGTGTCCACAATAATATTTTTTGTCTTGGTTATAGGGGTCTAGTATCCAAGAGAGAATCCAATTGTCCACAAGGGGATTTATCTGTAACAGTAACGATGTCTTTCGACACCACCAATCTTATTTGAATGTTATTAATATTTTTTTATTCTATAGATTCTATATTATTCCTTTTATTGTTACACCCAATCCCCAACACGATATCAGAGCGATTGGTTTTTACCTCTCCTATTGTCCATAAATCTTACTGTGTCAGATCTTATAGTGATTGAATATGGGATAGTGATTGGTTGAATGTAACCTATTCAAATAATCAAATCTATTATAAATTGAATATGGTTTCCAAAATTGATCTTATTTTTTGAATGGACTCAATTATGTTGTTTAGGCACCAAACATTGAGGCCTTGTTGAAGAGAAAATGGCTCTAGCAATTTAAGAAGACCACAATTCTAGATCCACAGGATGACCAAGTAAAGTTTTTCATCGATGGAAAGAAACATGAGGATGTTAGGGTCATCATGACCTACAGTTATTAGGAGATTCACTTTCACACAAGCATGATTGAATGTCCTCATAAATTATGGAAGAATTAGAATTCCTTGTTCGACAAAGTTAATGAAAGTCTAGTTACGAAGTTGGAAAAATAGTTGATCTCTCTTGATCCATGTTCCTTTTAAATGATTGAGGACTATTTAGGATGTGTTAAAGAGACACAGTTAAAATTGGGAAAATTTGGGAAGAATTTTCAAAAGAAAGATGGAAAACTCATAGAGCTAGTCTTGATGAATCTAAGAACATCCTTCAACGTGTTATGTTCCAAGTTATAGAACAATTGGTAGGAATTCAAAGAAGGTGGTAAGTATTATACCTTTGATACTTTTTGTGTCTTATTGATTAATGATCAACACATGTTGCTTGATGAAGGGAATCTTGGTGGTAAACATCAAGCTCACTTTCTCAAAGAAAAAGGAAAGATAAATTATAATAAAATATGACTTTCAGATGCCCCCGTACACAAACAAGAATGTTTCAATTGGAAAAATAAAGAGAATAATGATGAGTTGATGTCCACCCAGAACAATTGAAAGAAGAAAACATGTTTGTACTATGAAAATAATGGACATGTGGAGAAAAACTCCTGGAAGAAGAGGGACAACATATAGGAAAAATTTAAGAATCTTGAAGGAGATGTGTTTTTTGTCCATCAATCGACCGACAATTTTACCTTAGAAGTTGGAACATATCAAGTGTTTCTTACTCATACCTCACAACATGAGTGGGTCTTTGATTTTGGGTGCACTCATCATATGTAAAGATATGCTTCTATGTTCTCCTACTTGTATAAATATGTCGATTGGACAGTCTATGTCATTGATTATTTCTCTCTCTACGGTACAGATCATGGTGATGTTCCCTATAGAGATGGTAAAATTGTCGACATCCATCATGTACCAAACCTGAGTGTGAAATTTTTGTCGATTTCTAAATTGACACAAATAGGTAAGATTGTTGAGTTTTGGCCAAATTGGTTCTTCATTAAGTATTTGAAGAATGATAGGTCAATTGTGGATGAAGGTTTTCTTGAGTCAAAGGATGGATTGTACAAGTTTACTGACCTCCCTCGACTTGATTTTAGACCGAATTCCATTATTCCTCACACCGATGAACGATAAAAATTTGGCATGAATGAATTGGACACCTAAATTTTTGAAGTTTGAATTTGATGGACACATAGGATATGGTTATTGGTCTTCCCAAAGTTCTTCCATGTGATGGAATTTATGAGGGATGTTTGTTGGGAAAACATGATCATACCCCCTTTGACTCTAGAAAAGCATGGAGACAACATAATCCATTAGATATTATTCACAGTGATATATTTTGTATCAATCATCCCTCCTTAGTAGGTGCAAATTCTATTTTTACCCTTATTTGATGATCTCTCTAGATTTACTTGCATCCATTTATTGAAAGATAAGAGTCATGTATTTCAAACATTCAAGGAATTGAATGCATTGAATGAGAACCAATGTATTCAACCTATCAAGTGTTTGATATATTATAATGGTGGAGATTACATGATTTGACTATTTGAAGAATACCTTTATTGATATGGTATTGCATGGAAGAGGTTTGTCCCTCATACCCTTCAATAGAATGGTGTAGTAGAAAGTAATAATTGAACATTGCTCAAAATGGCTCACTATCTTTTGCGAGCCCAAGATCCGTCGACTCATTTTTGGGTTGAATATTTTTACTATGCCAACTATATACTCAATAATATTATGACTAGAGCTATTAGTTCTGTGAATCTAGTCGAGAGATGGTGTGGCAAGAATCCCTCATTAAATCACCTCAGAGTCTTCAATTGTGTTCCTTGGGATCATATTTTGGATGATTGCAGGAATAAATTGGATGAAAAGAGTCATGCTTGCATCATGCCAATCTACTCCAAATAATTGAAATCCTATTGATTGTTTGACCCTATCAAATGACAAATCATTATTAAAATAAATGTGGTTTTTGATGAGAAGTATTCATGCAATAAGGTGTTGCATAATTCCTCTAGTTTATAGTTTGATATTATTTCTAATAATGGTTCGCCAATTTCTTTTTTCATCATTTCAACCAGGAAATTGAACTTTGTTCCTGTTTCGATTGAGCCATCGAAATTTTCCCCTGAGTCAGTCAAACAATCGGTCTCTATATCGACTAGGAATCCAACTCTTTTGACTGAACTTGTTCCTTCTTCTAATTTACATTATGTAGTGGATATCAATTCACCTTTTTACTACCTACTTATATGGGCTTCTAAAACATTTGAAGTTGTTGGAAGTGATGTTGGTGATGTCTCTTCAGGTCGATAGATTCGCAATCACAAGTAACAGGGCATTGTTGCTTTGATGGCTCATGTTCTTGATACTTATGATCCTATTTCTTACTTAGATGTAAAAGGACAACCTAAATTGGAACAAGCTACACAAGATGAGATGAATTCTCTTTTTAAGACTCATACTTGGGATTTAGTTCCTTTTCCTAAAGGAAAGAACATTTTGAAATGTCCATGGGTATATAAGATCAAATTTACCTATGAAAGTGTCATTGAGCATCATAAAGCTAGCTTGGATACAAAAGTATTTTCTTAACAAGAAGGAATCGACTACACTTAAAATTTTTCTCCTATTGTGAAGACAAATTTTGTTCAACTGATTATTTCCCTTGCTTATTTCTTTGGTTAGAAGATCCACCTGATGGATGTGAAAAGTACCTTCCTTCATGGAGACTTATCTAAAGAAATTTTCATGGAACAACCTCTTGGTTTTTTGATAGATTCCTCTCTTGTTTTTCAACAAAAATATTCTCTTTATGGTTTGAAATAGTCTCCTACTCCCTCATATGCTAAGATTGATTGCTTCTTTCTCAATATTGGTTTCATATGTTACAAATATGATCATAGTATTTATGTATTACATAATCATGGTAATACCTTAATTGTTGTTGTATATGTCGATGAATTGGTCATAACTAGCAATAATGTTGATCTCATTCTTAGATTGAAGAAATGACTTACTTCTACCTTTGAAATGACATATCTTGGTATTGTTCATTACTTTCTCGGTCTTCAATTTTTACTTCTATATGATAGTTTGTTTCTCTCTTAGTATAAATATCTAATGGATTTATTACATTTTTTTAAGATAGACAACTGTAAGTTGCATGCTACTCCTTTTTAGTATGGAGTTAAGTTGACCATAGCATGTTCGAATCCCAAAGTTGACACCACTTTTTTCAACCACTAGTTGGTAGTCTTATTTATCTCACTCATAGTCGACCTAGAATCTCTTTTGTTGTTTTTGTGGATTTTCAAATTATGTTGGATCCATGAGAAATTCATTGGAAAGTTATCAAAATAATTTTTCGTTACCTCTAGGGTACCTCTCATTTTGCAATCAAATATTTTCAAAGTTCAAACTTGTTAATCAACTTCACTGACTCTAACTAGGTGTGGAACATTGATGATTTGAATTCCACTTTTGTCTATGTATTTTTCTTCATCACTAGACGATTGGTTTGGTCATCTGAGAAACCAAAGGTAGTCTCCCTCTTGACTATTAAATTTGAGTATCATGGTGCCCTTAATGTAGGTACTGAGACAGTTTAGATTCACCAGCTTTTGGGGGAACTTGGGTTTCCTATTCAGGCCTCAACTATTATTCATTGTGATAATCAAAGTTTAATTAAGGTTACTGATAATCTTGTTTCACATAGTAAAATGAATCATGTTGAACTTCATGTTTACTATTTGAGACATATGGTTCAAGAGAAGTTTGTGACTCTTATTTACTATAAAAAAATGATCAGATTGTCGATATCGTTTCAAAATCCCTTGTAACCCTTGTTGATATCATTAAAAAATCCTTGTCTGAAGCTAAGTTTTTAAGCTATGTAATATGCTTGGGATTAAAGAAGTTACAATTATGGGGGGGGATCCTTTTGACATAATTCCACCTCCTAAATGAGCACCTCTACCATCTTGTTATATTCCCACCAAATCTAGCAATAACATCAATATAATTTAAATCCCATCCAATCATAAATTTGGATAGGCTCCAAATAACATTTCCCCCATCTGTCATTGTCTCATGAAGGAGGATAATACATGGTTTTAATGTCTCTACAAGCCTCTCAATGGCCAATTTCATTTAGGGATTGGAAAACCCTCAACTATTGAGGGTCAAGAAGATCATTTAAGCCCCTTAGAAGGGGTAGGTTCTCTAAGATACACAACTAGAGATAATGGTTTCCCACTTCTAACCTCTAATGATTTGTGTCTCTATGACATGGACATATAATAATTTATCCTTCTTCTGTTTGGCCTCTATTTTTTCTCATCAAGTAACATTGAACTATTAACATTAACATAAAGTGAAAGCATTTTTTTTGCGAATAATAATGATGATGATAATAATAATAATAATTTATTTTTAAGGTCACGACCAATCCAAAAACCAAATTGGTGTATGGGAACCCCTTATTTGTGGGACAAGGGAACTCCTCTGATTATTATAAACATTATTTCAGTGACTTAACTAAAATTAAATATATTCTATAATTATAAAATGATGAGGTGATTTAATTGTGTTAACCTGACACTCTCTTGACGACATTCTAGGGTTTCTTATTCACACCCTCACTTCGATCTTCTGGTCATCGACCTAGTTCAGCCATGGCCATCGTGGAAAGGGGGCCCGAAGGCCACTCTTACAACAAGGTTTCCTCCTCTGACCTAGGCAATGGGAACTTCAAAAGACCACCTTTCGAACCACCAGCTGAGTTGAGAAATATCTTATGGGAGGAAGGATAAAAAAAGGATAAGTCCATGGAAATAGATCTAAGACTAGACCATGCAAAAGAAACTTGGATTTGGGAACCTGGAAAATGCATTCCACGGGTGCCTACGACCTCTAGATACCTGATAAATACACCTAGAATAGAATACCAAAAGAAATATATGCGGGATTATGCTATGGTGGGAAAATTCCTGGGACTTTATCCGCCAGAAAGGGACCTAGTGAAATGGAATCAACACTGGTGGAAACCCAAAGGTCACTATGATTTACAACTAGGCTCCAAAGGCTTCTTTACCATCATTTTTAATAATCTCAAAGACAAAAACAAAATATTTGATGGAGCCCCTTACTTCTATAACTCAAGAGGGATTTTCCTACGTTTCTGGACAGAAAAGTTCAGTCTAGAGAAGGAGGACTTCTTGCATGCACCAATATGGTTACAACTCTACTCTTTACCCTAGGAATTCTGGCTGGAGGAATTTCTAGCAGGCATCAACAACACGATTGGAGTTTACGTAAAATCTTCAGAGGCCACAAAACAAAGAAGGTACACCGCCTACGCGTGCATTTGTGTCTATATCAATATTTCCAAACCCTTTCCTGGTGCAATAGATCTCTAATATCATGATGAAGAATGGTCCCAAACCCTAAAATATGAGAACATACATTTCCACTATAGGAAATTTCATGAAAATGACCATCTATTCCGTGAATTCCCTCTTAATAACTTCAACATGGAAGATTCCTCGGCTCCTAACAAAGCCAAAGACAATTACACTCTGGTCACTAGCTTCTGCAGACAACCAACTAGAAAAGTGACCCCTTCTACCCCAACTGGACCCTGTACCAACAATTACTTTGACTCCCTACAACATATCTCGGAGGACCACCTCAACCCCTGGACTTCTTTGCCTGAATCAAATCCCTCCTCGGACCCCAAAGGTAAATCAACGAATCTTCCTCCTCAGAACTAGAATCCCATGGCCAATACCTCAGATACCTCTCTTCCAACCAGGGTAGGAAAGGACATTGGGGACCCTGACATTGATCTTGAAGACCAAGACCTAGCAGGAATAGACCTGGTACATTTGGAACAAGCTTACCAGAGAGAATAACTTTATACAATCCTACCAGACTAGCTACACAACGTGCACAAAATATTCCTCAACTCTTCTATGGGAGGATCGTCGAGAGCTAACTCAGACCTAGGAATTCAATGAGGGCCTCTGAAATATTCACGAAATACACAAAAATATGAGAATAAAAGAGGAAGAAAACCAACACAACAACTCATCTAAGAAATAGGCCATTTCCTAGTAAACTTGGGACAGATCCAACTAATCTCAGAAAATTTTCCCCTTCTCCAAACCCCACCCTCATCATGAATATTCTCTCATGGAACATCAGGGGTCTCAATGGACGTAGAAAAAAATGCATGCTATGGGAAAGGATCATGAAAGAACAACTAGACATTCTCTTTTTATAAGAAACAAAATGTGTGGGAGACGAAGCCCTCCAAATTATCACAAAATGATGGAAGCAAGCAAGAGCCATGGAAACTGAAATGATCGACATGATAGGGGGCCTTCCCATTCTTTAGAACACTTCTACTATCCTCATGAAGGGATTTTTCACCTCCCATTGGACCATCTCGACCTCCTACAGGATCAATGGTTCGAACAAACCAAGATTTTTAACAAATGTATATGGACCGACCACTCAAAGATAAAAATAATTCTTTCTCCATCACCTGGAATGGATTTCCAATCACATTTGAAATCAAAGCTAGATTCTGGGGGGATATTTCAACATGATCCGTGACCTGGAGGAAAAAAGAGGGGGAACTCAAAGATTGGATAGTGATAGCATTCACTTCCAAGGAATCATTGATACACTAAGCCTTATCGATATGGAGACGATAAATGGATCCTTTACCTAGTCAAACAGAAGATTAGGTGCCCAACAGGTCGCTTGTCGTCTCAACAGATTCCTCATTTATGAACCCTTCATGATGGAAGGTATTACCTGGAATGCCACACTGGTGGATGTAGCAGGCTCAAACCATTGACCTATCTTGCTTAGAATGGATATCAATGGAATGCCAGGGAATAATCCCTTCCTCTTCGAAAAATTATGGCTAATTGACCTAGATTTCCATGAAAACATAGAACAATCATGGAAGGAAGCTTCGGTTCCTAAAGGCACCCCCATGTACAAATTCCAATAGATGCTAAAAAATCTCAAGCAACTCTTAAAGAGTTGGAATAAATCCACCTTTGGGAACATATTCCAAGTGCAGGAGATTCTGAATAATAAATCAAGAAATCAAATGCAAGCCTTGCAACAACAAATAAGAAATCAAGGCCTCACCGACTCTCTAAACAAATAGGAGGATGTACTAAACAAGAATATTGTAGAGTGATTTGAGCATGAATAAATATTATGGAGACATAAATCTCTGATCCAATGGCTCAAAGAGGGAGAAAATAATTAAAAATTATTCCATAGATCAATGCTCCAATGTCGGCACATCAACCACATCTCTCACCTCTCCACAAACCAAGGAACAGTTCTACAGAGGTACGAAGATATCGAGCAAGAACTAATCACTTATTATATGAATATTCTCTTCAAGCCTCTAATGGACGACACTCAAGCCATTGACATCATCACTCAACACATCTCAAAGAGTGTAACCAGAGAATAGAACAAGGATTTGATGCAGGAAATCACATAGGAAGAGGTGGATCAAGCCCTTCAAAATATGCCCATGGGTAAATCCCCTATGCCCAACGACCTCACTGTCGTTTTCTTTCGCCACTGCTAGGATATGATTTGAGAGGAAGTGTGGAAAATCATCAAGGATTCAAGGCGATCTAGATAGGTTCTACCAACTTTCAATGTCTCTTTCCTCACCCTTATCCCAAAAGAGGAAAAAGATGCTCATATCAAACAATTCCAACCTATAGCACTCTACAATGTGATATACAAACTCGTCACGAAGGTCATTTCCAAGTGCCTCAAAACCATTCTTTCATTTATCATCTCCTAGGAAAAATCTGGATATGTGGAGGGTAGGAAGATCTTGGACAGTGTCATTTTAGCGCATGAGGTAATTCACTCTGTCCAAACTACCGGCTCTCCTGGTATGCTCCTAAAACTTGATCTTTCCAAATATTTTGACAAACTATATTGGGATTATATGAGATCCACCCTTCTTGCATTCGACTCCAATCATTCCTGGGTCAATAGGATCGCTAAACTCACTTACTTGACCCTATTCTCCATCCTGGTCAATGGCGTTCCATCCATTCCCTTCTCCCCTACTAGAGGCATCAAACAAGATGACCCCCTCTCGCCTTTCATTTTTATCATTATGGAAGAAGGTCTCAGTCGCTCAATCAAATCCGCCATAGACAATCACACTCTTTCAAGACTTTCCCTCCATGGAATCTCTCCACCCATCTCTCACAACCAATTCATGGACGAAACTCTCATGATGGGACTCCCCAAATCCCTATAAGCCACCCACATTCATTCCATGATCCAAACCTTCTGTCAAGCCTCTGGTATGGACATCAACAAAGAAAAATCTCAAATATTATTTTTCAACATGCCTCTCTTGGTTCAATTCCATATCACCGAGCTCTTGGGTTTCACCCATAGCTCCCTTCCATCCAAGTACCTCAACATTCCCCTCATTGATAAAGCTATGAGAAATGACTCATGCGGGGATATTATGTCCAATATTAGGAAACATTTATCCTCATGGACCTTTCGCTCACTCAATCTCCCCGGTCAATTGATTCTCCTTAAATCTGTCCTTCAAGCCCTTCCCATTTACTCCTTTTTTTCCCTTTCAGCTCCAAGTTTCATTCTAATGGCTATCAAAAATCTATAAAGGAAATTATTATGGTAGATAAGCAAAGAAGGATGTAAATGGGATCTGGTAATATGGATGAAAAACTACATGCCAAAGCATGTGGGATGACTCGGACTCCATGATCCATCCACTCTCAACAAAGTCTTAAGCACACAAAATTGGTGGCATTGGCTAAAGCGTCCCAATAGACCTCTTGGCATGCTTATGGAGGAAGAAATACACTCCTACCTCTTAAGAGGAGAATTTGATAACATGGAATGGTCACGGTCCAGGGTCTCTTATTTGGAACACAACCAAACCAAATAATGGGATAATAGTGGATCACACGTTCTGGGAAATACAAGATGGTAACTCCAACTCCTTTTGGAATGACTCCTGGCAAGATATGTCCACTCTAGACTAGGATCCCATAGTTGTTGACTTTAAAATCCACATGGAAAGTGAAAATCATGTTTTAGTGGCAGATTACTGAAATCAAAACAACCCAGGGGACACCCGGTGCAACTAGAAATCCACTCACAATGAACTTAATATTCCTCCTTAGGTGAATAGTCATCCTTGGTTAAAAAAACTCAATTCTAGAAATATTCCAATCCAATAGAGGAAGGACATCCTCCGATGGGGCCACTCCATGAGTGGGTCGTTCAGCCTCAAAGAAGCCTACTATCTCAGCGTAGGACACAACTCCCTCCAAAAAGATCCGGTCTAGAATAAAAAATGGGAAGCCAACCTCTGGCCCAAAATCAACACCTTTCTCTCATTGTTCACTTATCAAAGCATCCTAACTTGGGAAAATATAACAAAAAGGGGCCTTATAGGACCTTCCTTGTGTACTCTTTGCTGCAATGAAGGGGAAACTCAAAATCACCTCCTCAACCTTTATTTCTTTAAGTCACAGATTTGGCATCAGTGTGCTATCATCATGAGAGCATCAGACAGAGACTCCAACAACCTCAGGGTCACCATCGAGGGATGGAGAGACTCAATCTTTCACTCTTCCATCCTTAATCGAGTTTGGTAGCTTCTTCCTAGATTCATTCTATGGAAGCTTTGGAAAGAGAGGAATTGACGTATCTTCCAATCCACTCTCCTCAGATGGCAAGCAATATGGACCAAAATTCAACTTAACATCAAGGAAACAATCAAATTACACCCCTGGACTGATTCTGACATGATCTCCCCCCCACAAGAGAATATCATCCTCAATGTTTGGCATCTTCAGATCATCACCTCTACTCCCAAGATTGCTACTAGACCTACATGCCATGGAAGTCCTTCCCAGTGGCATCCTCCATTGGAAGAATTCTTTAAAATCAACTTTGACAGTGCTTCCAAAGGTAACTAGGGCCCAACAGGTTTGGAGCTACTACTCAAAACAACAAAGGAGATGTCCTTCTTCTGCTAGCCTAGAATATGGGGCACAACACCAATAACACATTTGAACTATGGCACCTGCTCAAAGGCCTCCAAGCGACCCTAGATCAATGTCTCAAGATTCTTTACACAGAAGGGGATTCATAAATCATTATAATCCTTCTCTCTTGCCTCCTCAATAGAGAAGATATGGAATGGGTCTCCCCGAGATGGAGATTCACCAACGACCTCGTTCAACTCAAGACTATGCTCTAGACACATCTAGTGATCATTCCTTCCCATGTTCGATGAAAAGTGTATGAAGTGGAGGACAAGCTGGTGAATTTCAGAGTCAATATTAAGGGAGGGGACTTCTATTGTAACCCTAAATCTTACCCAGATCATACTTTAGTCAGAGCATGCATTTCCCAACCACTCAACACACACCACTCGTTTCACTGCGAGATTAACACACAAGCGGCTGGATGACACACACCTGGCATAGTCTACCCACATGCCTTGCTATCCTCCCTACCCCTCTGACTACTTAATGAGGGAATTTAAATCATGAAAGGCTATTCAACAGGCTGAGTAGCCACACAAACACCTTCACATGCGCAAAGTAATGGTGAGGGATGGAACTCCAACAGGTTTCGTCAAGCGCAAAGGCTCCTTGAACTATTTATTTTGGTGTTGGGTTATCAGGTCCATTTTCATCTCTTGGCTTCTATGCTTTTGAGCTTCGGCCCTATTTTGTAATCCCCTCTCCACTTCATCCCTCTAGCTTTCCTTCTTTTTCTCCCACCCCCTCTCCTCTTTACACTCTTGATTCTAAGGCAAAGAGGAAAATCGAAGCATAGGGAAGATTGGTATAATACTTATGGGCCTGGTCGTCGTCATAAACCCAACATGAAACCCTCCTCTACTCACTCTTCCACCATGGACCTTCCTCCTCTGTCCTCCCCTTGGGCTTGTAGGGTCGAATGGTTTGACAGTTTGGGCAATTTGTTTGGTTTTTCACGTGAACTTAAGGAGGACGAGCCTTCAAATCAACTGCCCCCTTCCCACCCGATCACCCCTTCGACCACTCTACCCAGTCATTTTTCCTCCTTCTGTGATTCTCCTACCTCTCCACCCTCAACTTCACCTCCTCATGCACCTTGTGATGAGAACTTGGAGCTTCAGAGAACAATTGCAATTATACAGGACTTCATCTTTAAGGTTCAACGTGACTCTACGAATTTGTTGTTGAGGTTCTAGCGGCGGGAACGACCAAAGGAAGGCCTTGAGGTGTTGATATATGTTCTCCTTCACAAGACACAAACTCCACAGATAGTGGCCTCAACTTTGGAGCCAACGAAAAACGATGATGGACAAGTGCCTCAATTGACCCCAAGCTCAATGTGACGACTGGTTTTTCAGGTTCATAGCCAAGTTTTTTGCCAATGGTGATATGGTTACTCTCTCTTTTGATTCATCCCTGCGTGGCTTAACTCTCTACAGACATAGCTTTAGGCATAGACCTATGGATATAAACTGTGATAGGCACTTAGTTTTTAAACATGGTTATGGATTGACATATGGTTGCATTGGTTTCCCACCTTGACAATGCAACCAACTCACATCAGTTGTATATTTTTCACTATGAAAAGTCCTTTAATACAAATCTCTTACTTATATATATATATATATTTTTTTTTTTTTCATATATTAACAAATATTTAATATCAGTGGTGGATGCAATAGGCTCAAACCACTGGCCTATATTGCATAGAATGGATATCAGTGGAACATTAGGGAAGAATCCCTTCCTCTTTGAAAAATTATGGCTAACTCACCTGGATTTATAGGAAAACATAGAACAATGATGGAAGGAAGATTCTATTCCTAAAGGCACCCCCATGTTAAATTCCATCAGAAGATAAAAAATCTCAAGCAACTCCTAAAGAGATGGAATAAATCCACCTTTGGGAACATCTTCCAAGCTCAAGAGATTATGAACCATCAAATGCAAGCCTTGCAGCAACAAATAAGAAATCAAGGCCTCAATGACTCTCTAAAAGGATAAGACGATGTACTAAACAAGAAGATTGCAGAGCGACGCAAGCAAGAAGAAATATTATGGAGACATAAATCTCTGATCTAGTGGCTCAAAGAGGGAGAAAATAATTCAAAATTATTCCATAGATAGATTCTCCAATGTCAGCATATCAACCACATCTCTCACCTCTCCACAAACCAATGAAGAGTTCTATAGAGGTACAAAGATATCGAGCAAGAACTAATCACTTATTTTAGGAAGCTTCTCTTCGAACCTCCAATGGACCACACTTAAGCCATTGACATCATCACTCAACAAATCCCAAAGAATGTAGCCATAGAATAGAACAAGGCTTTGATGTGGTCAATCACACAGGAAGAGGTGGATCAGGCCCTTAATGATATGCCCATGGGTAAGCCGCTGTGCCAGATGACTTCACCGTCGTTTTCTTTCACCACTGTCGGGATATGATTTGAGAGGAAGTGTGGGAAATCATTGAGGATTTAAGATGGTCTGGACAGGTTGTACCAACTCTCAATGCTTCTTTCCTCACCCTTATCCCAAAAGAGGAAAAATTCACTCATCTGAAACAATTATGACCTATAACACTCTAGAATGTGATATACAAACTCCTCACGAAGGTCATTGCCAAGCGCATCAAAACCATTCTTTCATTTATCATCTCCCAGGAAAAATATGAATATGTGGAGGGTAGGCAGATCTTGGACAGTGTCATTTAAGCGCATGAGGTAATTCATGTTAATATTATGGTAGTTGTGGGAGGTATTTACCTCCACGTGTAAACCTGATGAGAATAGGAGACTCTGGAAAGCAAGAGAAAACCCTAATGAGTTGGCTAATAACCCTAGAAGTCTTGTCATATCAAGAAGATAATTTATATTAGGTTATTAGCTTCGAAGAGAAGAATTCGGCCAAAAATAATAATAATATATTGAACAGACACATATCCAGAAGGAGAAGTCGGCCCCAACAAATCTGGGAAAACCACTATAAATATAGGGCACCAGTTCTGTTTTTGACACACCTCAGAATTGCATAGCAACAACTGGTGCACACTGCAGTTCCCAGTTTGGTGCGCACATGTGGAGGAGAGATGCAGGTGCAGCTGCTGCAGCAACCAGGTTTTCAGTGTTGGCTTGGACTTTTTCTTGGCTAGGGTTTGGACTATCTGATCAGCTATTGTTGGTGTGCTATCCTTGGAGGAAGATGTGCTACACTTTGTTTGGCTATCTAGCCTAGGGTTTTCTTCCAGAGTAATTCTCAGTCAAGGTTAAGGTGCTCGGAGGATGGCTTCGGCTTATGGTTGGGTGACGAGGGTATCGTCAAAGGTAAAATGAGCACACAATCTTCTATATTCTAACAGGTTATGGGCCCACACCTCCTTTATTCAGTCTAAACGATGGAAGGAAACATAACCACTAGGATATTGAGCTCACCGAGGAACTACCGCTAGGGTTACTAGCAGAAGCAGCTTCCAAGACATTGTCGCTAGGGTTACTAGTAGGAGCAGTTGCAGAAACTCTAATCCTCTCGTTGAGGCACCTTAAGTGAAGAGATTGACCTAATATCTGAGCATATCAGTGTGCCCTAGCGTAGTGGATCTCTTGATACTCTCAGCAAGCCAAGATGTGAAGTTTGAATTTTTGGTCAAATCTAGGGTTTGACCAAGTCAAGCAAGCCATGACTTATTATATGAAGTCAGAGAACAACTTAGATGGAGCCTCTAACTTCAGAGCATGGAAGACAAGGATTGACCTCATCCTTGCCAAGAATAAAGTGTTGGATATCGTGAAAGGAAATATCGTGAAACCAAAGTTTGAAGAAGGAAAAGAGAAGAAACTACAGAATGTTGTAGCTATGGAGAAGTTCAAAGATGTTGACATCAATGCCATGAGTATCATAGTTGATTCTATAAAAGACCACTTGATATCCTACATCTCCCATATTGACTCATCGAAGAAGATGTACGATTCCCTAACAAATCTCTTCTTAGTCATAAACATTTGACAAGTTATGAGTCTGAAGAATGAGCTCCGTGACATGAATATGAATAATGACGACAACATAACATCATATTTTGTGAGGATCTCTCAGTTAATATATAAACTACAAGCTATTGGAGAGACCATTTCGGAAAAGCAATTGGTGAACATAGTACTCAATGGTCTTCCCAAGACATGAGATGCTTTTTTCGCAAGCATGAACACAAGGAAGGAGTATCCAACATTTGGAGAACTTTGGACTTGCTGTGCTCAAGAAAAATCAAGGATCAATGCAAAAGAGAAACCCCAAAAGAAGTACGACGATCAAGCTTTCACATCAAGATTCAAGAACTTTAGGAACAAAAGGAATTTTGGTTCAAGGAGGAAGCCAAATCAAGAGAAAGACATTTCAGAAGTACAATTCTTCAACTGTCGAAAGTATGGTCACTACAAGAATCATTGTCCTAAGCTAAAGAAAAGGAAGGAGAAACACGAAGCATCAATTGCTAAAGAAAAGGAACCTACAAAGAAGGCTAAGCAGGATGGAAGAGACTTCTTCATCTAAAAGGTAACAACACTCTTCTTATTTCTTGTACATATCCTATTTGCATCGTCTCTATACATATCTTGTTTGCATCATCTCTATACATATCTTGCATATCTATCTCTTAGAAGATAATGTGTTACAATAAGAACTATACCTATGGAAGAACAAACAAGATGAAAATGGATATCATTAGATAATACACATGAAAGGATGAAATACAAATCATGTGGAAGCTATTAAGTTGAATCAATCATGAAGAGACTTAGAAGAAGAAAGAAATCAAGAGGAAACTGGAAAAAGACTTATGACACTTTGTAGAAGACAACAAGACAGAAGCGTGGACTCTGTTAGACAAGAGAGCCAATTATATATTGCAGAAAACAATAAGGATGCAAATGGAAGCGTGGACTCTGTTAGACAGAGGGAGCCGATTATATGCACTCTCACATGAAGCAAGGGTTAGGAGGGAGATAATCCTATGATCCATTGAAGACGATGAAGTATATATCCATGGTAATAACCATGAAAGACAATATGTGTTCAGTTCAATCTTAGAAGAAGTCTTCTTCGAAGAGAAGCCTTAAAGTATCCCTAGTTGTCCATCTAGATCTGTGATCCTATGATGAAAGGAAGAAGTGGAATCTCTAGGGCATGGAATCTATAAAACTCCATGGACCCAAAAGCCAAAAGAAAAACATGAAAAAGAACTTGAAGATTCTAAGAAAGAAAGAGAAGCCAGAACAACCAGTCATTATATCAAGAATCACAAGATTACCAGCCTGATATGAACTCACTAAAAGGCAATCAAGCAGAAGAACTGAAAGTCGTGATAAAGAAGAGTGTATGGAAGACTTATGAATGAAAGCATTGTGAGACCTAGAACTAGAGGTTCTCCCAAATGGAGGGAGAAGACTATGATGATTACTTGTTCCAGTAAACTAGACTTATCTCTACATAGTCATTATATCATCCGCAACAACCATGAGTTGGAGTTCTATATCATATGTATACAAAGAATTTTCTCCAAAGAAATTGAATAAAGAGAATATGAAGAGCAATATCAAGACTTTGAGGCATACCAGAAAGAGACTTTTGTATATAGAATAAGATAACTTGGTGGAGAACCTCCAGTGCATAGCAGAAGCGTGGTGAAGATTTCCTATAACATCAAGATGACTACTCAGTAGATCCGATCTTATGATGACAGAAGAAGTGCCACATGGATATGTTCCAGTTTTCCAACAATGATATACTCTATTGTTTAGATCAACATGAAGCCTTCACAATGTTCCAGACTAAAGTACATTTGAAATCAAGAATTACGTTATCCATGATGAAGTCTAGAAAGGAGAAAATGGTTCTCCAATACATAACTCCATAGATGAGCAGATCAACAAACATTTTGGTAAAGCTTCTATCCAAGATGAAAGAGTTTGCGTACTCAATCTAGAGCTCATGGAAACAACTTCCTTCTTATTGAAAAAGGAAGAAATGACTCTCCAAGTTAGTAGGGAGCATTGAAAACATTATTGAAGACATTCATCTTTAAATTTGAGAAATAGTCCATCTTGGACAGATGCTTTCCTGTTCGAAAAGTGGATTGAGACTTCTGATGGACAATCCCTTCCCAATGTGGTTAACATGGGAAGTAGTCTGATTGATGATGTATCATAGACAACGACTTCCCATTGTGGTTAACATGGGGAGTGGTCTAGGGAAGTCTCTCTTCTTGAGGGTTACTCAAGAAGACTGGCCTGCCTCACCGGAAAACGATTTTTCATTGTGGTTAACATGAGGAATGGTCCATTTTGGAGGTCGATGTAGGACAGTCTTTTCCTCTTGTGGTTAACAGAGGAAATGTTCTGGACAGTCATTCTTTAGGGTTTATACATTCTCTCCAAGGTGCACTTTGATTAGTCTAGGAGGAATGGCCCAGGGTGGGGAATGGTCCAGGCTCAACAATCAGGGACAGACATTCCTTAGGGTTTATACATTCTCTCTAGAGTGCACTTTGATTAGTGTAGGAGGAATGGCCCAGGGTGGGGAATGGTCTAGGATCAACATTCCTTAGGGTTATACATTCTCTCTAGGGTGCACTTTGATTAGTGTAGGAAGAATGGCCTAGGGTGGGAAATGGTCCAGGTTCAAAAGATAGGACAATTATTCTTCCTTGCTTGAGAAGAATAGTCTAGATATCTCATTATTCTACTCTAAGGCAGATATTCTTTCAGAGCTCACAGATGTGAGTGAAAGATTGGCCCAGATGATTCAATTTATATCATAACATTGTTTCTGTGCAGGTTGCTATCAGATGTTTGTTATATGACAATAGATGTAGACTACTGTGGTGGATATGTTCCACTGTTCGTGAGGTAGATATTCTTTCATAGCTCACAAATGTGAGTGAAAGATTGGCCCAGATGATTCAGTTTATATCATAACATTGTTTCTATGCAGGTTGCTATCAGATGTTTGTTATGAAGACTATATGACAGTAGATGAAGACTACTATGGTGGATATGTTCCATTGTTCATTGCCGATCAAGTACACATGTGTTACTTGGTGTGGTAGTGTACCACTGGATTGTAGTTATGTACTACTATGGATAGACACCGTTTTGTTCTATTCTTGTTCTAATTGCCTTGAAGACTATCAACAGTTTATTGGAGATAATCATCATCCAGACAAATGATGAACAGAGATTTTCCAGACGGAAAATAGTTCAGAGCATTATAAGAATGACTCTT
>JZKD02S1877632.1:468259-480540 GCA_000966675.3 Picea glauca
AGAGGTTTTTGTGGAGCCCACTTTCGATGCAAATCCAAATTCAGTGCAATATGAGATTGCACCATCTTCACATCCGAGGGATTTCTATTTAGGGGACTCTGCAAACCAGTTGCAGCATATTTCATATCCCCAACAACAAACTGTTATACAACCAAATCCAAGCAACAAACTGTTATACAACCAAATCCAAGCAACTTTAGGGGATGCCTAATGCAGGAGAAGGAATGACAGCAAATGATAGAATGATTATGGAGGGAAACAGATTTGAACCACAGGGACAATTGAACAGCTTGCTAAATACGCAATATTTAAATTTTGAGCATGGATACCCCGATAGTAGTAGTGCTATGGCCGGAGAATGGCTGGTTGAGCCTGAAGAGAACTTGTCATGCTGTCCTCGAAATCAATGCTCAGACAATGGGAGAATGGCCGGAGAAAGGTTGGTTGGGCTTTCAGAGGACTTCTCATATGCTGAACAAGTTCCCAAGAGTACTAGCTTTACTTCCATTCCACAGTCACATTGTCCTAAACATCAATTCTCTCTCTTAGACGAGGGGATCAGCACTGGTACTGGAAAATCTGCACAGTACACTTCATATCCCCAACAACAAACTATTAGACAGCCAAATTTAATGAACTTTTCGTCATGGATGCCTAATGCAGGAGGACCAATGGCAGCAAATGATAGATTGATTATGGAGGCAAGCAGATTTGAACAGCCCGGACAAATGGGCAGCCTGCAGAGTAGTCCATATTTAAATCTTGAGCATGAATACCCCGGGAGCAGTAGTGCTATGGCCGGACAATGGCCGGTTGAATCTGCAGAGGACTTGGCATATGCTGAACAAGTCTCGAAACCCAATCTTCAACATCTGTGCTATCAAGGCGTGGGAGGCGATGCTCTGGGAGAAGGGCCCGCAATTACACAGCACCTCCAATATCTGGGAGGCGGCTGTCACCATGAATACAGAGATGGTTATTCATATCAAAACCCTAATATGGGTTCTTTATAGTGAATGTATATCACTCAGTGGCAGCTGCCATCTTCTGTGCAGGTTTAGACGCGTTGAGTTATATGCTTGAAGCTTGCTTCATAGGGTTAAAAAATTAGGCCACCATGTTCTCATCCACATTAGGGAGGTAGGAAGCTGAATGCTAATTTTTGTTTTAATGAATTTTGAGATTTAATTAGAACATTCCTAATTAAATAATTAAAGGGAAGTAAGAAGTTACATATTTGTTTTTAAACTTGTTTTTTTATGAGAGGCAAGTAGAAAGTTATATATTTGTTTTTAAATTCTTCATACTTTTTTAGAGTGGGGAATCTCAGACTCTTTATTTTATTATTTTATTTGTATTTAATTAATTAATTTTTTTCTTTATTTTATTATTCTATTTGTATTTATTTAGTTAATTTTGTTATTTTATTAGATTTATAATTCCAGTGGTTATTATATTTTGTTTTATGTTAAACAAAATATTGATGAAAAAAATTGAATAATTTATGAGAAGTATCAATTAAAAAAAGAGAAATTATTATTATATTTTGTTTTATGTTAAACAAAATATTGATGAAAAAAATTGAATAATTTATGAGAAGTATCAATTAAAAAAAAAAGAGAAATTATTAATAGATGAGGATTACTTGTTTTTGATTTTATGTGTATATTTTTTTAGAAGTGTAAGTACCGCTAAGATTTATCTTGTATTTTTTAATAAAATTTAGAGTTTAATTGAATACAATACACTACATTTTTAATGTTACTTTTATTTATTATATGATGTACATGTTATATTAATGTTTCTGCACACTACTAAATAAATATGACAATGTGCAAAAATGAACATCTATCTTTGTAAAAGACAACTTGATGGAGAATGAGAGATCTTAAGATTTGGAGGTAACAAATTTTTTCATAAGATTTTTTTAACACTATCATAACTAAGTGGTCAAAAGAATACCCTTAACATTGGTTTAAAATAAGTAATTTTAATAAGCAAATAACATTATAATATCTACATAAGATTATTTATTTGAACATGTTTTTAACTTTTTATCTTTCTCCATTCTAATATTTTAGTATTATTGACTTACTTTTGTGTTTATATTATATTATATTATATTATATAGAGGTTTGAATAGACATTAATAGGTATACATTCTTCCATTAATAGTTATACATTCTTCCATGTAGATTTGTAATAAGAAGGAAAATTATAACTTTATCAATATAATCTCCTTTATTATGATAACATATTAATTTAATGTTGTCACTCTCCTTATCTTATATGGATCTAAACTTTAGGGTTGCAATATTTCTAGAGAATTCTAGAGAACATATCCAAATTTTTTTTATAACTTATAATCTCAAAATTAAGGCCAATACACCCTATCTTATCCTCCTCATAAAATAAATCTTTTTCCCCATTGAGAGCATTGCTATGATTAGATACCTAATTTACAAGAACAAGTTAAGGAACATGGATGACAAGAGGCTCCCCAAATTTTCTTCAAACTCTTGCTAAAACCATTAACTTCTCAAGTAGGGATGACATAAAGATGCCAAATCTTGGCTAGATCATTGAGAAATACAAGAATAAGTCATCATGCAAAATAGCCATAATATTACAAATATTGTCACTTCTAAATTTAAGGAGAATATGTGGTATGATAAAAAATTAGAGGATAAAAGGAAATTAAGATACTAGAAGGAGGTGGCCAACATTGATTTAGAAGTTCAATAATACCTCTTAGTTTTGAGAAGTGAAAAGAAGAAAATCAACATTTCTAAAATAAGAATGAACTCTCACTAGCTACATATGGGCTTTGGACAATTTCCAAAACTTCTTGGGATGAAATTATTTTCCATTTTTTTGACACTAAGAGGGTAGAAGATGAAAAACACTTCCTATAGCCATATTAGATCCCAATTTAACAATATTGGCCACAATACATACCTTCGGCCTCCTAAGTCATATTATTATTAAATATGTTTTTCTTTTATTGAATACACTTGAACAACTATTGTTAGGTATGTCCTAAAAATGGTGAATTAATTGTTAACTATGTGCTTATTTTCCAACACACACACACACACATAATTGAAATTATTTGTTCATTAATTGAATATATCATATGCTTACAAGTTAATGAAGTAATCAAAGGGTATTTGTTATTTTTTAACTTATGATTTTAATTGTATCTTAAAATGCTAGAAATTCTTTATTTTATTGGACTCATGTTCTTTATGTTTTTATAAAGTGAGGACGACGAGGGTTTACAAAACTAGGAGAAAACTGGAATTCATTTCATTTCCTTATATATTTAAATATTTATCATGCAATTTTATATACTAAGTTGACATTTTTTCTAGAGTGGTAATGTAACACTTGTTTATACTAATATAAAATTACATAGTTATTATATGATTCAATTTAAAATTTTATCATTGTGTTTGTATCTATATATATTTTTACTTGAATAGTGTGAAATTGACTGAACATTAGTGTAATGTCAACAAACACCCAATTTTTTTTTTTAAATAATGACTATTGTCCTATAAAAAATTCTATATTTAATGTTATTGTTGCTCTTGTTAGATTAAGTATATAATAAAATCTTATATTGCTCGTTAATTTTGTCACACGTTTTCTTGTCATGTTGAAGGTTCAAAGGAGAATTATCAACCACAATTCTCATTCTATCAATGCTCATCATTTTCACATTGCAACCATTGTTTCAATAGATACAATGTTCAAGAGGTAATCATCAATCTGTTTTATTAAAGGGTAGTTTAACTTGATATAAATAACACCTTATAGTTATTGATCATAAATTTCATACTTCATGCAATCTATACATTTGTAGGATGTATCTTAATGTTTTTCTTAAACCCTTAGAATCCAAATCTTGATATACTAATTAAATTCTCCATACCTAAATGCTTAATTACCTACCCTATTCTTTCTATTTACATGCATTACTCTAATATTTATACAATCTAAAATCTAATCAGATTCCACTTCATTTGAAAGTTCCCATTATTTAGAAGATTTATTTACTTAATCAAAATCAAGCTACTACATATAGTAATGATCCAGGTGGATATCGGTGGCCACCCATCTTTTCAAACTGGCTCAAAACAATTTTCTGGAATTTTTGACAATTTACTATTTTTAGCAGTTTTTCACTTCCAGAGCTGTTTTGAGGCCCTAAACGATGTTTTTTGTGAAAAAAGGGAGAAATACAAAAGATCCTTAGATATTTTCTCCAAAATGAATCTCCTCGACGATACCTTTCCAATGGACTATCATACGCCTAAAATAGAGATCGTATGCAAAAGTTACGACCCTGAGAAGATGATGTACTAACTTACCCAAACAGGGCCCACATGACTTTTGGTGCTTCATCTCCTAGGGTTAGGTTTTTGGATGTCTAGGGTTTTTGGCATTCCTGTTTATTGTAAAAAGGCCTTCATAACCTCATTGTAATCATCTTCTTGAGAATGAGCGCAATCATCACATCTCTTCTCAGAGATAAGCCACCACCATTCCAACAAGCTTGTTTCCGCTGCATTTTACAGTTTCAACTTATTTCTTTATTGAATAGAAAACCAATTTTATTTAATCTATGTTATTTTGTGTTAAACACTTGTTAATAATTTGTAGTCATTTCATTCTGCTCATAAAATTCAGATCAGTGGTATCAGAGCGGTCTGCTCCTTGTCATCTTAAGGCATGTCCCCAATGAGATTGGAGTACAAAGAGTTGTGTCTCGAGCTTGTTTATCTTGAGGACAAAATCTCTATCACACCCAAGCGACCTCTCATGGTAGGAGAAAAGAAAGATGATGGGATAGGAGATCCTTTCAAACCGTTGATTGAGGAAGCCCTCAGGCAACAAACGAACAAGATGATGGATAGTTTCACGCAAATCCTTCAGCGACTACCAACAGGCGATACATCTTCTCTGAGCAGAGGCGTCGCCCCCTTCAAGGTACAAATAAACTTATATATTCCTATATTTGAAGGTCAGATAAACGTAGATGTTGTAGACAAGTGATTGAATCTACTAGAAGGGTATTTTCTGTCCATAGCTTTTTGAATAGAGAAAAGATTACTTTTTCACTCCTTAAAGTCATTCCCGATGTCAAATATTGGTGGGAAAGTTTCTGTGAGAAAAAGGAAACAAAGGAACCCTCATTATTTACAGTCAAAACCACTTGGGAATCCTTCGAGGAGGCTATTAAGGAACAATACTACCCTGTCAGAAGTTACGATGACTTGTATACCAAGTGGACCACACTACGGAAAGAAAGAGACCAAGCAGTGCCAGATTTCACAAATATCTTCCATACCTTGCATACCAAGCTGGGTATCAAAGATTCAGACTGACATCTAGTGCTCAAGTATCTCAGTGCTCTGCATAGATACATCCAGACCAAAATGGAATTTTTGGACATCTCATCCTTGAGCCCAGCCTACCGATATGCCATCAAAATTGAGCAGAAGCTCAAACAAATGACGCGACAAATTGGGCTTGGGAAACCCTCACGAAAAAATCTAGGAAAGGGCGGCCCCAACCCACAGAACAAAGGACAGAGAAAATATGGACAGCAGCAGGACAACCAGTCCAAGCTGCAAGAAAATAAGGACACCAGAAAGACAAAGAAAGATATCGGGAAGTGGTACTAATTCCATAAGATCCCTTGGAATAACACTGCTGATTGTCGCTCAAAGCAATCATTGGTGGCCGAAGTGAAAGCCTCTGAATCAGATGTAGGTTCTAACTCTAAGCTAGAACCAGAAAGGGGAAGACAGATCATTGATGAGGAATCCAATGCCACCATTTCTACCACCAAGCTCCAGCTTGGTGAACTAGATGAGCCAGAAGAAGGAGAGTACCTCTTCCATTCATAGATGTGGGTAAAAGGCACCCTACTGCACTTCATTATTGATAGCGGTAGCCAAAAGAACCTTATATCAGCAGAAGTCATCAAGCGACTGGCCCTTCCGACAACGCCGCACCCACAACCCTACACCATTGGATGGCTCTTCCAAGGAAGCAATCTCCGCGTTAGCCAACAATGCTGATTGTCGTAAGACATCAATCCCTTGAAAGATGAGGTATTGTTTGATGTTGCTCCTCTCGAAGTTTGTGATGTTATTTTTGGGCCAACCTTATTTATGGAAACGTCATACTATATATGAGTCTAGGCCTCATAGTGTTATTATTACTTTAAACAAGAAATTGTACAGGATACCCGAGGCAGTCCTACGTAGTGCTATTTCCTTGATCTCTCCTAAGTAATGTAGGAAGGTCATCTCTCATACGGGGAAGTTTGTATTCTTCATGATTCTCTCTCAGAATAAGTGAAAGATCACAACCACATCCAGGGTCTCTGCATCCGACTTCTCCACATAGCAGAAGCAAGTAGACAAGGTCATGGAAGAACATTCAGATATCTTATAAGAATACTCGGGTATATTACAAGGTCGTGGAAGAATACTTAGATTTACAAGAAATTATTTTTTCATTAATTGAATATATCATATGCTTACAAGTTAATGAAGTAATCGAAGAGTATTTGCTATTTTTTAACTTATGATTTTAATTATATCTTAAAATGCAAGCAATTCTTTATTTTATTGGACTCATGTTCTTTATGTTTTTATAAAGTGAGTATGAGGAGGGTTTAAAAAACTAGGAGGAAAGTGGAATTCATTTCATTTCCTTATATATTTAAATATTTATCATGCAATTTTATATACTAAGTTGACATTTTTTCTAGAGTGGTAACGTAACACTTGTTTATACTAATAGAAAATTGCATAGTTATTGCATGTTTCAATTTAAAATTGTATTGTATCTATATGTATTTTTACTTGAATAGTGTGAAATTGCTTGAACATTAGTGTAACTTCAAAAAACACCCAATGATTTTTTTTAAATAATGACTATTGTCCTATCAAGAATTCTATATTTAATGTTATTGTTGCTCTTGTTAGATTAAGTGTATAATAAAAGCTTATATTTCTAGTTAATTATGTCACATGTTTTCTTGTCATGTTGAAGGTTTAAAGGAGAATTATCCAACCCCAATTCTCATTCTATCAATGCTCATCATTTTCACATTGCAACCATTGTTTCAATAGATACAATGTTCAAGAGGTAATCATCAATCTATTTTATTAAAGTAAAAGTAGTTTAACTTGATATAAATAACACCTTATAGTTATTGATCATAAATTTCATATTTCTTGCAATCTATACATTTGTAGACTCCTAATATTTTTCTTAAACCCTTAGAATTCAAATCTTAATATACTAATTAAATTCTCCAGACCTAAATGATTAATTACCTACCTTATTCTTTCTATTTACATGCATTAGTGTAATATTTATACAATGTAAAATCTAATCGAATTCCACTTCATTCGAAAGTTTCATAGTTAAGATTTATTTCCTTAGTAAAAAACAAGCTACTAAATATAGTAATGACTACCAGCATTCTTTTAAAAAAGTATTAAGTGAAGTGGACTGAGCTCTATTCGTTCCAACGTTCATAAATTCCATTCAATTTTGTATATATGTTATTATATACTAAATATGCTTAATACAACTAGTATACAAATTATTTAGTTGTGAATCTAAAAAATATTGTGAGTCACTTAAATGTTATCATAAATATTGTTTCTCGTTCTTTGTATTTAATTTAATGATTATAAATAATCACTAATTCGAATCCTCATAGGATTGTTTACCCTCATATTTAACTTGTATTATGTGTTCTATTAATTCCTGGTACGAGAGTGTGAGCATTTATATAAGTGTAATTATGAATATTGTGGGGTTTGGTGTGGTGTGGGTAATGATACATTGCATAATCTCCATGCTCAATCCACGTATACACCACTAGTGGAATTACAACCTACCACTCAAATACAAATTAATGAATACACCACCTGTGTGCATGGTTTATGTCCATCGGGACGTGCCACTCAACAAGACTTGTTGTAACAACTAAATTTTGAGATTGTTTTTGGAATGGAGCCATTATTATCCATTAATCATACTCACAATACTGTATGAGATATTAAAACCATCTTGGAAAACCGTGGATACTCTTATGCCCTCGCCCTTTGTCTCATTTCCTTGAGATGAGGCATTGAGTTGGGGATCCGCCTCCTCTCTCCATGTTGAGACACTCTAAGGCTTTGAATAGGGAATATTACAAAACCATAGCTATACAGCTAAGAGGGTTATCACTCCTTTAGGTTCATTTTGGTATCAAAGTAACAATATCGTTTTGGTTTATTATATATCAATTTTGTTCATACTAAGAGTAATACCTATTAGCGTGTTTCATTATGAATTATTATTTATTTTTGTGGATACAACAAGTAAATAAAAATGAAGAAATGATTATCATGCTTGACTTAAAGTCATCGATGCTACCAACAACAGAGTTGGTGCGTTGTAACTCAGGTATTGTTAGTACCTTCCAATCCTTTAATTCTCTTTTTTTGTTTGCTTGGAGTCTACACATTACTATTTTCATAGGCAGGAAGAAACCATGGTTGTATGCTAAGGGTAGAAACCCTGGTTGTATGCCCAGTTGACCCACCAATAGAATTCGTGAACTTCTTACCACAAGTAACATTTTCCAAATGTTATGAAGGCTTTTTCTATAAGAGTTCATTGACATCCTAATGTCCAAACATTTAATAGGGTTTCAATTTTGTTGTAGGTTCTCTTACTAAATATTACAACAAAGCCATGATGATGGGGAAAACCCAGAGTCTAGGGTTGAATCCCTTTGATCTTTTCCCTCATTACATAGGTAAATATGTGTATACCAATTTTGTTCCTTTTCGAGCTTGAAGCCAAGGTACACTCTTACTTTTTCTTGTTTGTCTCTTCTCCTGTCACAGAAAGTCGATCACACTTCACAGACCTATACAAGCATAGCTTGAAGCTTGTTATTATAAATTTTGACAATATTTTCCAATATTATTTCTCCCTTGCATGACATAGTTTTGTAGTTAAAATTATATCTATTGTTTCCTTGTTTAAGAATATTCATCACCTCTTCCTCAATAAGGTCGACAATTTACAAATTTGTAACTGTCAAGATTGCGGGTTTTTGTTATACATAATATTTTGTAGAGAGAAATGTATATGAAACTCTTTTCTTTGCTTGTCTCTGCAATCATAATTATTTGTCTCTTGATAAAGGTTTTACCCAACTAGGATTTCGAGACTATACTTATGATTTTTATTTCAATAAATCTCTTTTGTTGTGAAGAAGTCATACTTGTATGTATTATGTATGAAAGTATTTAATTAATATTTCTATACTAGAGATTAGGGTTTATATTTTTAGGGTTTTTTGTTTAGAGTTTCATTTATTGTTATTTCTATTTCTAGATGAATATTGTGACCCCTGTCAACTATTTCTTTGTTTACCTTTAGACATTGTTACAGAATATATATATATATATATATATATATATTCAAGAAGTGAACTTGTCTCACAAGTTCTCTACAGATATTAAATGAATAGTATTAATTCCATTTCAAGTAAAGAAAAAGAATATAACTATTTGAAACCCTTGTTTTTTTTTTAATATGTACAAAAATATCTAAACTAGTATCTTTCTCATTTGTTCTCATTTCTATTTTCACCATTTTACTGGCTAGATCAACAAAAGAAACTGGCTAGGGATATGAACTCATTTCTCTAGCTACCTTTGCTATTGGTATCTCTGCTAGCTTTGCTATTGATGCTACTGGGTATAAATATGGTGGGTATGACGCTCCCGCCCATGTTGCTTATGATGAGTAACCAACAAAATAGACTTACTCTGGTAGATTCTCTAGATCAACTACCTCTACTCCAATTCACTTATATATCGATCTCTTGATAATCGTTCAAGACTGCGTTGCTTGATATTGCACTCGGTTCTCTCTCCCTCGCTCACCTTATAATAGTTGTGGGTGGGATTATGATGAGTAACCAACAAAATAGACTTACTCTGGTAGATTCTCTAGATCAACTACCTCTGCTCTAGTTCACTTATATATCGATCTCTTGATAATCATTCAAGACCACGCTACTTGATAGCGCACTCGGTTCTCTCTCCCTCACTCACCTTATAATAGTTGTGGGCGGGATCATAGCAATAGATATCTCCCATAACAACAAGGGATTGTTTAGTCATGAATATTCAACTACTTGATGATACGAAACTATATATTGTTGATGACCCTCATACTCACTAAAGCCACAACCCTATCCTTAAGTGACAAAGATCCCCTAGTTGAAATGAAAGGCATATAAGCTAACCTGCTCAACACTAAAACAACCAGAGAATCAAAATTCAATAGAAATAAATAATAATACTAAGAATATTGACAAGAACTAATCATCATGTACTAAATGAAATACACAATATTTTCTTTCTTTTAAAAAGATTATATTCAAATTACTATTCTAGCTACTTGAGAAGAAATGTCTGTAATTATATATGACTGTGTCTATCAGAAAATAGTAATAGCAAGAAATGAAAGATAGAAAAAACATATCTAAACCAAAAGGAGATAGTGGGGACAAATTGAGGAGAGAATCCAATTCCTCCCAACCATAGACTAGAGAAGCCAAGTTACTTGCTCCTATCACCCCCGAGCCTAAATTTTTATCCCATAGGAAACTGAAACTTTCAATAACCTTCTCCAGGTAAACACCATAACTTAACTCTTTCTCAGAACCATCAATTTCAATTCTTTCACAAGTACTCATTAGTTTTCTACCTTCCCATACTTGTCTTTCCTCACGTTTTACCAAGAAGATAATAGATTTCTTAGGTATTTCTTTTTTAAGTTAGCCTCATCCCTAACTCTGGGGAGTCTTGGCCTAAATTTTTGCTAGTTTCTTCCCTCACCTCCCTCCTCCTTGGTAGTAGGTTTACACTTGTTTTCATGGACAACATTTACCCTGGTGGTTCTTATATTTTTTTCACTTTTCCCATGGAATAAAGAATTATTCTTTTTATAACTGGATTCTCTCATCAATTTGTCTCTAGTGAAATAAAATAAAATAGAATTAAAATAATATTTACACAAATGTTTCTCAACATCAAATGTTTATGAGGATATAATGTTAACTTGAGTCTTTCTCAACATAATAATCCAAAATTACAAATATTCAAAACTAGTTAAATATTCAAAATGGAGGGATACTACATCCTTCTCCCCCTTGAATTGAACACTGTCCTCGGTGTTCCATCTGAGCATATCAGCTTTGGAACATAAATGGATAAGATTTTTTCATAGCTTTGTCAATTTCCCAACTGGCCTCCTCGGGACTAAAGGGCCTCCGCTGCACTTTAACTTGGATGATGGATCTATTCCAAAATAGAGTTTCCTTTCTGTCAAGAACGTGTAGCGGTTTCACCTAGTACTCACCTTCTGGTTCCACCAGGATCACATTCCAAGTAACAATATGACTTATATCATGCGCATAGTTTTTTAACAATGAAACATGAAATACATTGTGTACTTTTAGATTGGTTGGTAGTGCAAGTTGGTAGGCTATCGGTCCTACTTTGGCAAGCACTTCAAAATGGAAACAATACCATTGTGATGAATTATAACTTTTCCCAATTTTGAAAGAATTGTTTCTGGATTTTACTTTTAGGTAAACATGATATCCAATATTAAAATTTGCATGCGTCCTTTTTAAATATACATAACTCTTCTACCTATCTTGAGCACTTTCAAGTTCTATTTTGATTTATGAACTATTTTTTCAATTTCCTTTAACATATCTAGTCCTAAACTTATTCTGTCAACTGAATTTTCCCAACTCACAGGTGTTTGACACCTTCTGCCATATAAAAATTCAAAAGGACTCATTTTTAAAGATAATTGGCAAGCATTATTATATGTGAATTCAACCAGATGAAGATAATCCTCCCATTTTGTTGGGCATTCCATAACATACATTCATAGCATATCCTCAACGATGTGGTTAGTCCTTTCAGTTTGACCATCAATCTTGTTGATGATTAAAAATTGTCAATGAAGTTTCGCTCGCAAAGTATTGCTAAAGCTTATTATTATAAAAACTAAATAATACTAGTAGGTGGGACCCCCTTGAACTATTGAAGAGCAGATCTGTTCATTTTTTATGTTGAGATGATGTGTGACATGACTCACATGGTTGATGAAGATCTTGTTGGTATTGGTTATAAATCGAGCTCATGAAGGGTTGATTCCTT
>JZKD02S1877632.1:480612-502055 GCA_000966675.3 Picea glauca
CTTATAACCCCTAGGGAGAAATGCACAGCCCACAAGCATGCCCTCCGAGTAAATCGGTGTGAGAATTGACCTTGAGACCTCTTTTTACATATTTCTTTCTATTTACATGACACTTGCCAATCGGTCTACACCCCTGCGGGTGGTTGATTCCTTATGTTACTACAACCTATGCTATTCATTAATGTCATTACTATATATTCTTATCACACCTGCATAAAAAATATGTTAGTGAAATTATATGAAAGGAAAAATACCAACAAATGCGAAGAAAAGGGAACTAGTTCTGCAGTACCACATGCGAATAAATTGAAGGAAATGAGAAACAATTGCTAGGGGGAAATTTTAATGATATCCTAACTATACTACATGCATGGAAAGACTTGATGATTATTGCTACTAGCTAGCAAGTAAATGGTTATGAAATTTTGATTGAATTATATGTATAATATACATATGGTTGAAATGTTGGTGGCGCATTTGGCAAGTCGACAATGCCAATGGTTATGCAATGGTTAATAGAATTATGTGGCCGATATACATATGGTATGTTTGGATAGATTGAACTTCAGTGGCTCATTTGATAAGTTGGTGAACGTTGATGGTTAGGTGATTTTTTTTGAGTTATATGATGTGAAATGGGATATGGTGATCGCACTACAGGCTTTTAATGTGGCGATGGTTTCAATACATGGTTGATTAGTTGTGTTAATGGACAATTTGTTGGCATGTACTGTTGAGTTAATGAGATGCGGGTGGAGGCAACATGCACTTACTGCACGTCACCTTTACTCTTCCTGTTGGCTGCCACCCTAGTCAGACTATTGTTCGATCCTCCTGTTGTCTTATGCTTCAAAATTTTAGCATGGAGGAACCCCTCGCCCAACTCTCATTTTAAGGAATTCGATTAACATGTATGTTCTTTTTTTTGGCCATTCGTCACTTATCTCTGGTTATGAAAGGATTATTGGCTCAAGTGTATGGGTTTTTGTTTTTCCTGAGCATTACAACTGTGTGAAATTTTGGTTCTTGAATGAAGAGTGGATGGTTCTTCCTGTAATATATTTGAGTTCATAGAGGTTATTGGTCTTCCTCGTGATAGATCTCTATTACCACAACTAGTTTAGTTGGAGGGTTTTTGTTTAACTCTTGGGTGGATAGCTATCTTCATGCACTGTCACTAAATCCAGTCTCTGGATTTTTTGGGTTTAATGGTCGAAGGTTTTCTGTGTCATTATGTTGTGTTTCACTTCGACATTGGTTATTTCTAGCACTCAAGGTCACAAAGTAAGTGTTCAGTTCTTAACTTTACCTTATCTTCACCTCAATATTGTGGTAGTTTGGACGAAGAACATGAGGGCTATACCCTGAGTGCATTAAATAAATTTCCCACCGAATGAGAGCCTCACCCCTTTTCCCCCCTGTCATGGATACCTGCCTGCAAATGAATCATGTCTCTCTCTGTGTGCACACCCTTGGCCTCGAAAGTTACACCATTATGAAGAGTTGGCTCCATTCCCTAGTGTTGTCTACAGAGTAGACCCTAAACCCTCTAGTCTCAAATTTTGTAAAGGAGATTGTCGTGTCTGTCAAGTTGCTATGGGTTATCGTGGATCAAATGTATGGTCAATTACTTGTGAATACGAATTCTCTCAGTTGGTCGTATGGTAGTCCTGTTGTTTTAGAATTGAGTTATTGCATTTGTGATGATAAGGATGAACCCTTTGTTTCCAATTGTAATTTCAAAAGATACAACCACCCTCCTTATGTTAATAGCTCAATATTGTTACTAGAAAGGGCCTCTACCCCGATTCGATTGGATGTGTGGGTAGGCATAGCTACCATAGCTTGTTCGGTTGATTGATTTTCCACAACAATGGAGAATTTTTTTCTTGATATACAATCACTAGTATTTGCACTAATAATTTTTTGATGATAGACGGGATTGGTTACAAATGCTTGGTGTTTCTCACGCATGTCGCGTTCTGTGGATGGTATTTTTCAAAATGAAATATTGGGCATGGTAACTATGGTTTTCTTGGGGCCAAACGATGATTGGACTGGGTAACTATAGAAAGTATATTCACCGCATCCTTGTGCTTGTTGGTTGTATAGACCTGAGTGTGCACAACATAGTCGATCACGATGTGACTAAAATGAAGCAATCTTATATTAAATTGATGGCTCAGCTGATTTATTCAGTTATTACCGTGACTATGTGTTTGTTGTGCTAAGTGGAAATGTTACATCATGGAGTTTTGTTAGCTACGCACTGTGTGTGTTATGGATAGCTTGTTTTTCATACTCAGGGATACCTACATAGTTTCAATCATGTTGTTTATTGCAATCGACCACTAGTTAAAGAAGACATGTTGTTGATGACAGTCGTGTTGGATAGGTGGCCTAGATTGTAAATCACTTTGAATTGTTTTTCTTTTATAGTGGTAGAACTACATTGTTTGGGAAAATTACCTTGTGCATAGCTTGTGTCTAAATGGTGGTTGTTGGTTGTATGATTAATTGTCATTTCAAGCATGGCAACTTGGTTTTGATTATTTTGGTTACAACCTATACATGTTTAACGAATATCATTGCATTTAAATGATAGGCCCGATTGTAGTGATAATGACTTCATTGTTAATTTAAAACATGACTTTTGAAGCATTATTGTGGATTGAAGAAATGCATGGGCAGTGGCTGATTTTGATAGTTTGCAGGTTGGAAAAGGGAACAGTTCGTAAATATTTATTAAATGCAAGTATGTGAATGAATGGAACAAAATCTCTTACAAATTGTGTGGAATACATATTGTCTTGTGGTGGCACTGTGTTGGATATTTGATTATGAACAATGAACTAGTTAAATGCACATAAATTATTATTTGGTCAAATGATTGATGATTGATGCATATCCTTTCGCAGAATGTGTTATGGATCACTTAATTAATTTCATGAACAATAATAATCCTTCTTTCCTTCCATTATTTCACTTTCTGCTAATTACAAACCCCGTCACCTCCCATGTTCCTTTTTCACTCCCTGTTCTGAGATTGATTATAGTCAAGAGAATTTTCGTGTTAAAATGGATGAAAGTGGCAGTGTCTTGTGTGGATTGCAGTTAGGTTTTATTGGTTTTCTTTATAGTTGATTGTTGTTGTCATTGAGAAGTGACCATGCTTCTCCCCTTTCATTATATCATTTTTTCTCTCAATACAAACCCCTCACATATCCCAGAACCCTGTTTCACTCCCCTGCTCATTGATTCATAGTAAAACAATTTGTATGGATTGGATTGCGTAAGTCTGATACATTTTGAGCCAAATCTATTTCATATTTTTAAAGATTTTTCATGTATGGTTATCTAAAATACTATTTTCTAATTGATCACGCATGCAGGGTGAGTTTTTTCAGTTGAGGAAGCCATGGCCGAGGAAACAGAGGTAGAGTTAATTGGAACCAAAGTCCAAGAAGGCCTAGTTTCTCCATACATTTTGATGTTGATTCACAAGAGCTTGGCCAATTGTTTCATGTTGGATTATTCAATTGGATTGGGAAGGGAATAGTCCAACCTATGCCTGAAAGGCCTCCTTTCCAAGACCCATAAGCACCTGATATCCATGTACCTCCTCATGTTTCATTACAACCTGAGGTCCCTGAAAATGATGGATGGCAGGAGATTTTCCAGCTGACAGTGTCCCAACATCATTGCTAGCCCAACTTATCTTTGCCTCCTCCTCCATCAGTTAACCCCATTTCCCAAGCTGCCCCTAACCACTCACCAGTGAAATCCTCCCATGCTAGCAAGAGATTGAAGACTGAAGCTCACCATGAACTTGATAAAGGAAAAGCCATTGCTACCCCTTCCTCACCCTCCAATGACTCTGACAAATCCGTGTCTTCCCGGATGCATTTGAGGGATGATTGTTCCCACGTGATCAACGATATTAGGCCTAAGGGCTCTTCACATCCAAAGGAAAACTCAAAAAAAATCAATAGGTGTCAGCAACAATCAAGGAAGGGTTGCATCACAGACTCAGAAATATGGTTTTTGAGTTTTTATTATATCTATTGTTTTATGATAGTTGACTTCAGGTATCTTTTGACAACATGTTTATTTTGGATATATGAGTATTATTTTTGAAATAATTTCAAGTTTCATAAGTTTAAATTGCCAAAAGTAAATATGTTGATGGGAGGCACAAGGAGGTATGTTTTTCTTAACTAATGGTTATGTTAAGATTCTTATGATTGTTATGAACTAAAGGGAGTCACAAGGGCTCACACCTACTGGTTATTATTTATTTATGACCCTTATTATAATTATTACTCTTCCCCCTAACTAAAGTTAGTTGAGTTTTTTAATTAACTTAACTAATGAATTGGTTCAACTTCTTCAACCAATTTTAATTTGTTAAAAACAAAATGAAAATTAGGAGCAAGAGGAGGATAGAAGCAGAAGCATGCTAAGGTTTGCTCTTTGAGTTTATGTTGAGATAGTTCAGTTTTCATTCATTCATATATTCATCACAACCTAATTATCTTTTATGATATCAGGGTCTTATAGTAGACTCAAATCATTCAGACACTTGTTCTTCCAAGGTGTTGATCTATCTTTGATAGTCTATGTGGACTTATCTGTTTGTGAATTAATTTTTATGACTTATAAAGGCTATTGTGCATAGTTGAGTGGGCATAAATCTATGGCAAGCTGATCCAACTTGTAGGGTTCAGTTTTGGTTTTCTGTCAAAGGTCCTTTTGTATGTTCCATCGGGGATGTCTAAGCTTGACTTTCGTCCAATATTTTTGTATGAGATTTTTTAAAGAAAATGACTCTTTGGTGAATTGGAATGAAATAAAGGATTTCTTTATGTCTCATCTATCTTGATTGTCATCTTGGTATCTTTACTTCTATTCTTACAATTATTTCAACAATTGTTATATTCAAAAAATTACATAAAAAGTGAATTTCCAGCAATCCTTTTGTTCATAAAATACTAGCCTAAGCACTAGTATTTAATTCTTGTGAGTTAGGACGTTATTTTTGTTGGCTATAAACATAGGGTGATATTCCCGTGTACTTTGATTTAGCCAAGTAAAGTCTGAAAATGCTTGAGTAAGATCAATTCATATCTTTTCCTTAACATTTATTTGGTAACCATACTGGGGAGATCCTTGTTATCTCTCCGGTTAATTTTTATATTCGATTTTTCATTGATACATCTTTCTTTTTTGAATTTGATTCTTTGACTGTTTTACTATTAATGTTTGTTCCTGTTGCAAGGCAACCCAATCTTGAGCCCATTCTTCAAGACCAGACTAGCATTGCTTTGAACCTGTTTTACCCCATTCTAGACACTGCAAATACCCATGCCGAACTTAACCATTCTTGGGAAGCAATTGAATGAGATATTAGTGCTCAAGAACAATTGGAGGCTAGACGTAGACAACCTAGAAATCAACAATAACCTTTTGTTTCTTTAGTTTTGGACTTTCTTTCATGTCCTTATATTCTCATGCTTCTAGAAGAAGAAGGGGCTTGTCACCTGAAATCAATCCTATTGCTAAAATAGGAACAAGAAAAGTAGTGTTATCTGTCCAACAAAGTTCTCTAAGGAGGACTTTATCTGATTCATCCATCTTGTCTTTCATTCCTTCATCTGTCATCCATAAGATGACATCTAGTGGTGGATCTGGTAGCATTGGAAGTGCTCCATCTTCTCAATCTTCATCATCATTAGTGATTGGTAGCTTGTACAACCACCATATCCCTGTCCAATATACTACAAACCCCACCAAAGTCATTAAAAAGTATGATATTTTTCAGTTCAAAGAGGATGCCACAACCACACCATGGCATGTGTCCTCTCCTCTTAACTAGCACCTGCTACTCACCCACTTCCGAAGTTTAAAGAGCACTTCCCCAGGATTTTAGGAAATAACATTGTCAGTACTAACAAACACCTAGTGTCATTTTCTAATGCTTGTCCTAACATAGGGGCCAATGACAATGACACCTGCATGTGCTTGTTTGTCAATTCCTTGGAAGGGAAGGTTGCAAACGATTTCTTTGACCTTCCTCCTAAAATCTTGTCTACTTGGGAGGATTTAATCTATTGGTTTCAATCCACTTATGGGAAATCCAAAAGCCATTCCGAGAAGTTAAGGGAATACAATAACATCACTTATAAATATGGTGACACCATCAAGTCTTTCAACTTGCGTTTCACCAAGTTGTACAATCAAATCCCTGAACTTATCTGCCCGTAGAACCAAGCCACTTTCATGCATTATTACAATGCATTACCTTCTCCCTACCGGCATAGGCTTGAGGAAAAATCCATTGATAATCTTGGATCTACCCTGCACACTTTCTCAGAGTATGAAGAACAACTTGAACGAACTGTGCTACCCCAGGGAGAATCAGTTAGACAGATAGATATGTCTTCTCTCTTACAACTAGTACAAGATATGAACAATTGTATGATAGCATTTGAGAGGAAGGGTATTGTCTCCCCTCTCATCCCCGAAGCTTCATCCTCTTCTGCACCCCCCTTTAGAAATCTAGTTGAGAACAATTTTCAGCCTAAGGCTATCCTACCTCGAAGTTGGTGTAAATTTTGAGAGGAACACCATGAAGAAACCACATGTGAGGTAAAGAAGAGTGCCATAGATAAGATCTTTGGTAAAATACTAGAAGCTACTATCGATGTCCTATACTTTGTAGAGCCAGAGGATGTCATGGTTATTAACACTAGGGACAAATCCTATGCTCCCAAGGGTAAATTTGATCCTCCTCGCAATTCTTCTAGCCCAAGCTCCTCCTCAAGCACTACTATGTCCCAGGATCATAAAATTCCCAAGAGACAAAGAGTCAATCCCCCTCCTCCCTCTTCTAAATACAATATCTTGAATCAATTGGCTAACATCAAAGTAGATGCAACCCTCTTAGACATGGTTGTTGTCCCTGAACAACAGATGCATCTGAAACAATTCATGGAAGGAAAAGCTTCCGTTGTAGCCAATATTTCCAAAGAGGTAGACAAAGAGGATTCTTCTGTAAATAAAATAGGTGTACATAATTTTAGATACCCTGTAAAAACCCCCCTTTTTTATATTTGTTTAAATATCATGGATAAGATTGTCCATTGTTTCCTCATTGATGGTGGCTCAGGCCCAAGTGTCATGTCGAAGATTATTATGGAAGAGCTAGGATTTTCATGTACAAACAAAAATTCCAGAAGAATGTTCTCCTATAATAGTCTACAACAAACAACCATAGGCGATATTAAATATGTAACCTTGGTTTTATGCACTCATCCTTAGATAAGGACAACCCTCAACATTCAGGTGATTGATATGCCTATGAGAAATTATTCAATTATCTTGGGGAGAGATTGGCAAGCCCTAACAGGTAGATACCTCTCACTTGAAGGGACACATTTATCTGTTCCTCAGAATGGTAAGAACATTATAGTCCTTAGAGAAGGAATAATTTCACCCTACATAGAGAGTGTTCCACAATCTAACATAAAATATATCGAAGAAGACGTAGGAGTGTATTCCATCTTTGCTGAAGAGGATAATATTCCCTTGGAATGAATTAATTCAGATGATGAATTATGGCATATTCACTTTGATGGTTCACACTCTAATGAAGGTAACAGGGCTGGTATTATGTTGGTTTCCCCTATAGTAAAAATTCATAATCTGTCATACAGGTTGGAGTTTTCTTGTTCAAACAATGTTGTTGAATTCAAATATTTGTTGTTAGGGATTGAGAATTCCATTAATCTTGGTTATGGTCACCTTTTATTTTTCGAAAATTCTGAGCTTGTTGTGAACCTGATATGTAAGACATGCTCTCCTAGCGACAAGCTAATCCAACAATACTCCCAAACTGTTTGGGCACTTGTCTTGAACCTTCTATCTTTCAACATCACTCATGTTAAGAAGGAGTTGAATTCAATAGCTGATCGGTTAGTTGTCTTTGCAACCTCTCCTACTAAGAAACTCTTACCTCATTTTCCTAATTGTGATTTCCAATCTTTGCATCATCCATACATTTATGAAAATGAATAATTATGGAAGGTCATCCCTAATGATGCGAGAATTTGCGTTGTCATTTAAAATTAACCTCTCGAGCTTGAGGAGGTTATATTTGTAGAAAATAATAATATTCCTGAGGGCTTGAATCCTCTTGAGAGTTCCTTTTCTTTGAGTTTTGTAGGCAATAAAGAAAAACAAAAAGAAGAGGAGTTATGGAAGAAGGTGATTGAAACCATCCTCCTAAACATTAGGACATTTGAACCTTCAACCAATGTTAAAATAAAGGTCCAATGTGTTAGCGTCAGAAGTCACTCCTGGATTACTTGCAGGAGCAGAGCCCGACACCCATCAGATTAATGTCACAGTTTGTTTTAAATGGTGATCGAATGGGGGTAAAGACTCGAGGAAATATCATTCTAGCTCAGGGACTGAGTCTGGTACGTAAAGAACGAAGGAGGACTGGAATCCCAACTTCAGCTAGTGGGTTGATTTAAAATTGAACAGGTGGAAGACTTAGGAGAAAGTGAACAAATAGCTCTGGGCATCAGGCTTGCAGCGGTTTGTAGGGGAAAAACTCTGAAAGCAGGATCCTCCTGGATGAGGGCTTCAAGAAACTGAAAGGGGACTTGACTGGATCCTCCAATTCCAAGTCGTTCAGCATTAAAGAAATCACAGAAACCGATTATAGGCTCCGTAACTATTATAGTGATCCATTACAACATCATCCTATAATAGCCACAACTCGACTGGATCCTCCAATTCTGAGCTACTCTAACATAGTGTAAAAAAATATATGAAAGAAACTGGAATCCATAAGGAAAGAAGTCTCCAAATCTCATACATAACCAGAACAACAATGCTTCATTAAAACTTTACAGCCGGGAGATCTACTCAACCATCGATCCTTTACAAAATGGTGAAAACGCCTACATATACTTGGAACTGACTCCCCCGCTGAAATCGCGATCATATCATGAATTCAATGCTTGATAATGAAGAGCTTATCTACCAGGGTAGGCTGTCAGTCTGCCTTAGTCAAATCTGCCCTCTGCTCCCCTGTCACACGCCTCTTTAACTCAACATGGCTCGCACTAGGGGGTAGCTGAGCCCCTTGAATATTGAATTGGCGTGTGCAGGTTCTTCTGGTGAGTTGGAGACTCGGTGCGATTTTCCTGAAGAAAACCGGTACAAGGGATCGTCCTGAGTAATACTTCAGTTAGGACATCCATCTTCTACAATAAATGGGTGACGTGAGGCCTCACCTACCCTTCTTTCTCCTTTCTGCTGAACCGAAGCAACTTTTTTGGATCCCTGAGTGGAATCCCTGATGGACAAACGACCCAGCCCACATGTCTCTCCTTTTTTCCTCATGGATTTCTGAACTTCACTGTGACCTTTTCCAGACTCTGTATCGGGTTTCGGGGTTTCGCGTTCCTTGTTGTCAAGAGTTCTTGACCCTCTGAACTCCCGATCACCGATTCTCTGATGAGCGCGTGTATAGGTTAGCCCTCCTGGTTACACTGTGGTCCATATGACCACCTCTTATATGACTAGAGCTAAATCTCTATTGGGGTTTCGACGCTTTTGATGCTTCGATACACAAGTCCTTGAGACTCGTGATCCTCCGATTGCTGATGCACTGATGCCACTTGGTGCTATATCCTTACAAGGATTGATTCTCTGACACCTGTCCCCCACTACGGTTCTCAGCTCCATCAGGAAATTGCGTATCGGGATATCGCGATTCCTGCTGCCATGTGCACGGGAATTTCAGTTCCCCGATCCTTGACTCTGCGGGATCTCTCGCCACATGTCTCTGCTGATGGATGACTCTGATTTGGTTGGGAAATTGTGTATCGCGATTCACTTATGTAAGAGTTCCCTGCCTCCAGAAACTTCGATCCTCCGATGGACTGAAAACCTGACTCTCCTTCTGATGTATGACGCGTGTCCTGCCAAGATCAACAGCTAGGATCCCATCGATCTTTCAAGACTCGAAAGGTCTCGACCCTCTTACCTTTTAAAATCTTGATACCACAATTGTTACTAACATTAGGCTCCATGGGGGATAGAGTCATCCCTGCGATGCTCTAAGAACTCCTTCTGCAGTTCCAGTCGCCTTTCCGTTGGGCTACGGAGTCTTTATTAGGCCACAAAAATAAAAATGCAAACAAGAGAAAATACATGCTCGAAAGAGATTATTTATATACACTCCTAATTCTAATAAAATATTTTACATGGGGCTAGGTGAAAGCAAACTTCCGCCATAGCCATCCAAGCAGCTTCCTGAATAGAATCTCCTTCCTTCTGTTAATGATGGATAACAGTTGATGTAACCAGGAGCTCAGAATGGCTACATCCTTTGATTCATGTTTGAGGGATGCCATGAAGATGAAGGTGGGAAGCTCCAAGGCATGAAGGAAATGCCACTCCATGTATTTGCTAACAGGGTCATAGAATGAGTGGCCAATTCTAGAAAATTGGCGTTAGAAGTCACTCCTAGAACAATGATGTGGAAACAATGGAGTTGCCACAGTGGAGTCGCCAGGTGCACAACAACAATATTTAAGGGCTCTAATGTCTGATTCACCTTCATAATCAGAGGCTCAACGTCATTCTGCCCAGGGAAAATCTTCAACTTCGTCCCTGGCAACGACGCCATAAATGTTAGCGTCAGAAGTCACTCCTGGATTACTTGCAGGAGCAGAGCCCGACACCCATCAGATTAATGTCATGGTTTGTTTTAAATGGTTATCGAATGGGGGTAAGGACTTGAGGAAATATCATTCTAACTCAGGGACTGAGTCTGGTACGTAAAGAACGAAGGAGGTCTGGAATCCCAACTTCAGCCAGTGGGTTGATTTAAAATTGAACAGGTGGAAGACTTAGGAGAAAGTGAACAAACAGCTCTGGGCATCAGGCTTGTAGCGGTTTGTAGGGGAAAAAATCTGAAAGCAGGATCCTCCTGGTTCAGGGCTTCAAGAAATTGAAAGGGGACTTGACTGGATCCTCCAATTCCAAGTCGTTCAGCGTTAAAGAAATCACAAAAACCGATTAGAGGCTCTGTAACTATTATAGTGATCCATTACAACATCATCCTATAATAGCCACAACTCGACTGGATCCTCCAATTCTGAGCTGCTCTAAAATAGTGTAAACAAAGATATGAAAGAAACTGGCATCCATAAGGCAAGAAGTCTCCAAAGCTCATACATAACCAGAACAACAATGCTTCATTAAAACTTTACAGACGGGAGCTCTGCTCAACCATCGATCCTTTACAAAATGGAGAAAATGCCTACATATACTTGGAACTGACTCCCCTGCTGAAAGCGCGATCATACCATGAATTCAATGCTTGGCAATGAGGAGCTTATCTACCAGGGTAGGCTGTCAGTCTACCTTAGTCAAATTTTCCCTCTGCTCCCCTGTCACACGCCTCTTTAACTCAGCATGGCTCACACAAGGGGGTAGCTGAGCCCCTTGAATATTGAATTGGTGTGTGCAGGTTCTTCTGGTGAGTTGGAGACTCGACGCAATTTTCCTGAAGAAAACCGGTACAAGGGACCGTCCTGAGTAATACTTCAGTCAGGACCTCCATCTTCTGCAATAAATGGGTGATGTGAGGCCTCACCTACCCTTCTTTCTCCTTACTGCTGAACCAAAGAAACTTTTTTGGATCCCTGAGTGGAATCCCTAATGGACACCCGACCTAGCCCACAGGTCTCTCCCTTTTTCCTCATGGCTTTCTGAACTTCAATGTGACCTTTTCCAGACTCTGTATCGGGTTTTGGGGTTTGGCATTCCTTGTTGTCAAGATTTCTTGACCCTCTGAACTCCCGATCACCGATTCTCTGATGAGCGCGCGTATAGGTTATCCCTCCTGGCTACGCTGTGGTCCATACGACCACCTCTTATATGACTAGAGCTAAATCTCTGTCGGGGTTTCGTCGCTTTCAATGCTTCGATACACAAGTCCTTGAGACTCGTGATCCTCTGATTTTCGATTCCACTTGGCGCTATCTCCTTACAAGGATTGATTCTCCGACACCTGTCCCCCACTATGGTTCTCAGCTCTGTCGGGAAATCGTGTATCGGGATATCACGATTCCTACTGCCATGTGCGTGGGACTTTCAGTTCCCTGATCCCTAACTCTGCAGGATATCTCGCCACGTGTCTCTGCTGATGGACGGCTCTGATTCGGTCGGGAAATCGCGTATCACGATTCACTTATGTAAGAGTTCCCTGCCTCCAGAAACTCCGATCCTCCGATGGACTGAAAACCCGACTCTCCTTCTGATGTCTGACACGTTTCCTGCCAAGATCAATGGCTAGGATCCCATCGGTCTTTCGAGACTCGAAAGGTCTCGACCCTCTTACCCTTTAAAATCCCGATACCACAATTGTTACTAACACAATGTTTTGGTAAAGAAGATAGGAGATCCACCAGACTACTTGGTGAATCTCAAAAGGTTTTTTTTTGGTATTATGAGGATCTTCGTGGTTTTGATCATGGTCTTATTCAACATATCATGAAGCTATCTAGGTAAAAACAAGAATTTGTTAACTCTGCACTGGAAGAACACTTTTGAAGGGATTTGAGATATTTCTTAAGAGATGGAATGTTTTTTTAAGCCCACCTTGAATGGGTCTCAATTTGGAAGTCGAACCTAGGGACCAATGGTAATATCAAAACTTTCATTAGTCTTTGAACCTTCAGGAAAGCGATTATGAGAATCCCTTTTCCCCTCTCAATATTGAATGTTTTTGCAACAGGATGTAGAGTCACAACTAAGACCCTTACCTGACATTTTTTTTGGTTACAATAAAATCAAAGTAAAAGGACCAAATTTTCACAAAACCACTTTCATTACTAATTGCGATACCATTCCTTACAAATGATGACTGTTTATCTTACTTGATACAGGTACTACTTTTAAAAAAACTATGCACATGACTGAGGCAACCGTCCTCCCGCTCCGCGGAGAACGATCGCTATCACCAGGACCTTCTTCGACTTGGCCTAGAAGAGCTACAATTCCCCTCAGATCCCGTATCAGGACCTTTAGTCATCCACAGGTTACTCTGCGCTGACCTCCCTTCATAATCGGGAGATCGGACTTCGCAAATTCGCGAATCTTATGGTCGCGGTTTTCTTGTCTCTCAATTCCCCGAGACCCGATGTGCCGATTCTCCGATACGATGCCACCTGTCCTCGTTGATGACACCTGGACCCCACACTCCTGTAGAACTTGGGAAATCACCGATCGAGAATTCGCGATTTCCGTAGCCCCGTTTCACAGGACCTTCCAAGTCTCGAACTCTGAATCGCGATGCCACCTGTCAAATACCCCCACTATCACCGTGGGACCCTTCGAAATTCGGGGTTTCACAAATATTCTATGATCCCTTCGACACCAAAAGTCCCGAAGTGCCAAATCCCGACTCTCCAGTATCTCACACCACGTGTCCACGCTGAGATCAACAGATCCAATGACTTTGGGAAATCGCGATTCGTGATTTCGACAAGTATAAAACTCTCACCTCCCCAAAATTCGAATGCAGAATCCCGATGGGCTTTGGCTCTTCCTGCGCCTATGAGTTAAATCCCTCGCAACTCCTCCTAGATCTGATGGTCGGAGAGATTTCGCGATTCTCCTCTGCGAATCTTGGCCGCCGATCCTCCTCCTTGGGGATTTCCTCTACTCCAACGCTCCATTCTGTTCGAACTTTTTTTCTGGGTCTGTTTCCACGGCCTCACGACGGAACTATCCCTTCTGAGCTTGTTGACTTTGGCTCCTTCAGATACTTTATACACACTTTTGCGTGCTCGACCTTTAACAACTCTCGAAGCGTTGAACTCTTCCAGACTCTGTGCACTCCCTGCAACAACAGTCCTTAGCTTCCTGCTCAGGTTCACAACTGAGACTTCCAGTTCTTCCTGCACTTTCCCTGCACAGCTCTACCAACCCAAATCAACTTCTGGGCGAATGAAGATAAGATTTTAACTGCCTGGCCTCATCAACGCACTCTATGTGGATGAATTCCATTGCACCCTATGCAGGAATCTCTCGGCTCAGACAGAGAAACAATCGAAACTTATCCTCTTCTCTCTCTTAGAATTCAATTAAACCTCTGAAATCACATGCACAACATATTCAAAGAAAATTTCATACAAGGAAAACAAACATTCATGAGCACAATATCAACACAGAGAGACAACACAAACCATTAAGTTGAATCAAAGACTCTCTTCTATTAATTCAATCTGTACATGGGTGTTCGTCACAAGTTCTCTTCTTTCTCTTCTCTTCTTGCTCCTGTATGAATGATAATGCTTGATGATAATACAATGATACAAAGGAGGGTGTCTATATCCATTTTCCCTCTCGAATTCTTAAGCTATCAAATCTACAATTAAGGTCCTATCTAACATCATTAAATCTATTAAATGCCTTCCTATCTATTTCAGACAAGAGCGTAAGGCTCGAGGTCTGATATAATACAATAGGTGCTCCTTCATAAATGTTTCATCGAAGGATATGGAGCTTCATCTTTAATGCAAATTCAAAAAGTTATCAAAAGTTATCAAGCTGATATGTCATGTGTTTAGAAACACATGCGCTGGCTCCTTGCTGGCTTTGGAAGTCACGATGCTCCTACATCATACTCCTCGGCTTGAAAACTTTCATGGGCTAGTGTCCATGAGCTCCTGCACGGTGTGCCCATGCTTCTGTATCACTTCTTCTGTCTCCCAGCTGGCATCCTCCACTGGGTGATTCTTCCATTTTACCTGGTACTCAAAATACTGCTTCCGCCTGGTCTTCTTTCCTACCTTCTTGTCCAGTATATACTCCATCTGCGGCTTCTCTGCAACTGGCAACTGCTTTTTCCACTAGATCACTGGTTCCCCAGTTCCAGTTTCTGCTCCTCCAACCCTGTATGGGTATAAATCTGAAACATTGAATATCGGAGATATCCCGATGCCATCCGACAACTCAAGCTCGTATGCGTTCTCCCCGAATTTCTTCAGGACTTTGCATGGCCCAATCTTTTTCATTTTGAGCTTGTTGTATGTTCCCCTTGGGAACCTTTCTTTCCTCAAGTGTGCCAGAACCAAATCACCAACTTAGAACTGAAGTTGTCTCTTCCGCTGATCGGCTCTGCGCTTGTACTCCTGATTTGAATCCATCAGTCGCTACTTCACTTGACTGTGAAGTTCCCTCATCGCTTCAGCGAAATCTTCAGCGCTCGCGCTTCTAGTCATGGCCTGTCCTGACTCCCTGAGTTCAGAAACTCCTCTTGGTTGTGTCCCATACAAAATCTGGAATGGGCTTTTCTCGGTACTCCGATTCACCGAATCGTTGTATGCGAACTCTGCCTGTGGCAATATCTGGTCCCAACTGCTATGGTGCTCTGTCACCAAGATTCTCAATAAATCCCCCAGACTCCTGTTCACCACCTCTATCTTCCCATCTGTCTGCGGATGGTATGCTGAGCTAAAAGCCAAATTAGTTCCCAGCTTTTTCCATAGCGTCCTCCAAAAATGACCTATGAATTTAGTATCCCAATTCGAGACTATACTTCTCAGCAATCCATGTAGTCGCACAATTTCTCTGAAAAATAAGTTTGCGATGTGGGTCGCATCGCTGGTCATATGACACGGAATAAAATGTGCCATCTTAGAAAACCTGTCCACCACCACAAAGATGGAATCAACTCCTCTTTGCATTCTCGGCAAACCCAAAACAAAATCCATACTGATCGCCTCCCATGGCCTCTTAGGTATGGGCAATGGCTGATAAAACCCTGCATTTTGATTTCTCCCTTTTGAATGTTGACAAATCCTGCATTTGTCAACAAATCTTCTAACATCGGTTCGCATTCCCGGCCAAAAATACGATTCGCTCAGTTTTGCGAATGTTTTGTCATGTCCAAAATGACCTGCTAATCCTCCACTGTGCTTTTCCTTCACCAAATTCTCCCTCATGGAGAAATTCAGAATGCAGAGTTGATTGCTTCTAAACAACAATCCATCCTGGATCATGAAATCTATCCATGGGCTCCGATCTCTGAGAACTGGATTCTCAGCTGCTTCGTACGCTTCTCCGAAGTCTGCATCACCTGCATACATGTCCTTCAGGTTCTCAAAACCCAATGTTTTGACTTTGAACTCCTGCAACAACAAACATTTCCTACTCAAAGCATCATCCACTTTGTTAGTAGTTCCTGAAATGTGTTTGATTACAAATGTAAAATTTTGCATGTACTCTACCCATTTCACATGCTTTTGGTTCAACTTCTCCTGTTGACTTACAAACTGCAATGCATGATTATCGTTGTACAATACAAATTCTTTGGGTATCAAGTAATGCCTCCACTTCTTTAATGCCTGTATGATGGCATAAAACTCTTTATCATATGTGGAGTATTTCATCTTTGCTTCATCCAACTTCTCACTGAAATATGCAACTGGTCTGTCATCTTGACTCAAGACCCCTCCAACAACATACCCAATGGCATCACATTTCACCTGAAATGTCTTTCGAAAGTCTGGCAACACCAGAATTGGTTGCTCTGTGATATTTTGCTTCAACAAATTGAAACTCCTCTCAGCCTCTGCTGTCCAATGAAAAACTTTATGTGATTTTTTCACGGTGTCCATCATTGCTGCGCTAATTCCACTGAAATTCCTAATGAATTTTCTGTAGAAACTAGTGAGTCCATGGAAACTCCTCACCTTGAAAACATTTCTCGGTGATGGCCAATTCCTGATTACTTCCACCTTCTTAGGATCCATATTTAGCTCATTCGCTGATATAACAAAACCCAAATAAATGAGCTCTATCTGCAAAAATGAGCATTTCTTCAAATCGACTAACATCTTCTCTTGCTGCATCCTTCTCATTACAATGGCCAAATTCCTCAAATGTTCAACCTTGGTCTTACTGAAAACCAGTATATCATCCAGATACACGACCACAAATTTTCCAATGAATTCCCTCAGGACTTCATTCATCAGCCTCATGAATGTGCTCGGCGCGTTCGTCAACCCAAATGGCATGACCAACCATTCGTACAAACCTTCATTTGTCTTGAATGCTGTCTTCCATTCATCTCCCTCTCTCATGCGAATCTGATGATATCCACTCTTGAGATCAATCTTCGAAAAATAATTTTCCCCACTTAGGAAATCCATCAGATCATCCATTCTCGGCAGTGGAAATCTGTACCTGATGGTGATTTTGTTTATCACTCTGGAGTCTGTACACATTCTCCAGCCTCCATCCTTCTTTGGACTCAGTACTGTCGGAACAACACATGGACTAAGTCTTTCCCTCACCAGTCCTTTATCCAGCAAATCCTGCACTTTCCTTTTGACTTCCTCATTCTCCTGAGGTGTCAATCTGTACGCAGCTTTATTCGGCAAGCTTGCTCCAGGTATGAGGTCTATGTGGTGACTCCCACTCCTCATCGGTGGCAATGAACGAGGTAGTTAATCCATGATGATATCAGTGAACTCTCCCAGCAGTTCCTAAATATCATCTGGTAAGTCATCCACTCTTGTGCTAGTCAGGACAATTCTCGGCTTCCTGACAACAAAGAATTGTGGATCTTCGTTCTTCTCCATCTCTGTGAGAAGTTCCTTCCCACTCATGAGAAGTATTGTGTTACTTACTTCCGACTTTACCTCCTTATCCTTTATTGGAAGCAATTTATGGGTCATCCCATCCTTCTCTAAGGTGTATGTGTTCATACTTCCATCATGAACAACATTTTAGTCATACTGCCATGGTCTACCCAATAATACATGATAGACATCCATGGGAATGACATCACACAGAATTTTATCTCTATATTCACCCATTTTAAATTCAACCAAGCATTGTTTGGTAACACTTACTTGGTGTCCTTTCTGCAGCCATGATACCTTGTATGGACTCGGGTGATTGGTCATCTCCAGCTCCAGCTTTTCCACCATCTCGGTTGAAACGAGATTGTCGGTGCTTCCGTTATCCACAATGACCTTGCATTTCCAGCCCTTGGTCTTGCATGTGGTCCTGAACAATCTGCATCTTTGATCTGTGTCCTCCACCTCTTTCTCAGGTGTCAAAAGAACTTTATGCACCGTCAGTGACTTCCCACTTCCAGTGTCTTTGTCCTCAACATCACGCCTCTGCGCCTCAGTGATGTGAGCTTCTCCTCTGTCCATTTTCCTTTCTGGACAGTCAATGGCTTTATGTCCGTCCTTCCCACATGTAAAACATGTGATGATTCCTCCTCTACCTTTACCTCGACCTCTAGTACGAGGAAAAGCATTGGCATCAACATAACCGTCACCCTGCTCTGTATGCTACCTCTGTGAGGTTCCACCTCTTTCATCTTTACCCTGAGGTTTCTTCCACTCCTCCTTGGGCTTCTGGAATTTTTCCTGGGTAACTGCCTTGCCTCTGGGCTGACTCCTGCCTCACCCTCGCTATCCTTTCTTGCGACTCAGCTTCTCTTCAACTTTTAGAGCCATCTGGTACGCATCCTCAACTGTTCGGATGGTAACAATGCTTAATTTATCCTGAATGTCATACCTCAGACCATTTGGATATCTTGCCACCTTCTCATCATCGCTCTCTCGATGACCTGCTCTGATGTTGAGTCTGTAAAATTATTCGGTGTACTCCTTCACCGTCATCAGTTTCTGTCTCAGGTTCTACATCCGCCTGAACAGAGTGATATGATAATCTCTGGGGATGAATTTTGCTTTCATCTTCACGATCATCCTGTCCCAGCTTTTGATCTTCTATTTCCCTTTGGAGCGTATGTCCGCTTGTAGCTCGTCCCACCATAAGGATGCATGTCCTTTCAATTTGGTAAAAACATGCCTTACCTTTTTGTCCTCTTCGATATCCTCATAATCGAAGTAGGTGTCAAGAGCTCAGATCAAATCCAACAACTCTTCTGCATCCAGGCTTCCTTCATAGTCTGGAATGTCCATTTTGGTCTTGGAACTCATCCTGGAAATGGCTTTAATCAACCGTTCTATTGATGCGTCCTCTGCTGTGACCTCTTCTTCGTGTCCAACTTCCTCTTCCCCCTCAGAATCACTGAACTCTCCAGCACTAGCTCCGCGTATCTGCGCTGTCTCCATCTCCTCAAGCCTTGCTCGGAGATCTCTCATCTGGCGCTCTATTTCTGGAGTTCCTGCTGGTCTACCCCTTCTTCGGGCATCCCTTTCTTCTCGATCAGGCGATTGTCTCTCCCTTCTGGGCGGCATGATGTCTTTTGTCTCTGTTATAGGAATCAAAGATATTCCCTCTTTGATACCACTTGAGGCAATCATCCTCCCGCTCCACAGAGAACGATTTCTATCACCAGGACCTTCTTCGACTCGACCTCGAAGAGCTACAATGCCCTTCAGATCCCATATTGGGACCTTTAGTCACCCACAGGTTACTCTGCGCTGACCTCCCTTCAAAATCGGGAGATCGGACTTCGCAAATTCGTGAATCTTATGGTCGCGGGTTTCTTGTCTCTCAATTCCCCGAGACCCGGTGTGCCGATTCTCTGATACGATGCCACCTATCCTCGTTGATGACGCCTGGACCCCACACTCCTGTGGAACTCGGGAAATCGTCGATCGAGAATTTGCGATTTCCGTAGCCCCGTTTCACAGGACCTTCCAAGTCCCAAACTCCGAATCATGATGCCACCTGTCAAATACCCCCACTATCACCGTGGGACCCTTCGCAATTTGGGGTTTTGTGAATCTGCTACGATCCCTTCGACACCAAAAGTCCCGAAGTGCTGAATCCCGAATCTCCGGGATCTCACACCATGTGTCCACGCTGAGATCAACGGCTCCAACAACTTCAGGAAATCGCGATTCATGATTTCGACGAGTATGAAACTCTCACCTCCCCAAACTCCGAATGTAGAATCCCGATGGGATTTGGCTCTTCTTGTGCCTACGAGTTAAATCCCTCGCAGCTTCTCATAGATCTGATGGTTGGTGGGATTTCACGATTCTCCTCTGCGAATCCTGGCCGTCGATCCTCCTCCTTGGGGATTTCCTCTACTCCAATGCTCCATCCTGTTCGAACTTTTTTTCTAGGTCTGTTCCCATGGCCTCGTGACAGAACTATCCCTCCTGAGCTTGTCGACTTTGGATCCTTTAGAGACTTTATACACACTTTTGCGTACTCGACCTTCAACAGCTCTTGAAGCGTTGAACTCTTCCAGACTCCGTGCACTCCTTGCAACAACAGTCCTTAGCTTCCTGCTTAGGTTCACAACTGAGACTTCCAGTTCTTCCTGCACTTTCCCTGCAGGGCTCTACCAACCCAAATCAACTTCTGGGCGAATGAAGATAAGAGTTTAACTGCCTGGCCTCATCAATGCACTTTATGCGGATGAATTCCACTGCACCCTATGCAGGAATCTCTCGGCTCAGACAGAGAAACAATCAAAACTTATCCTCTTCTCTCTCTCAGACTTCAGTTAAACCTCTGAAATCACATGCACAGCATATTCAAAGCAAATTTTATACAAGGAAAACAAACATTCATGAGCACAATATCAACACAGAGAGACAACACAAACCATGAAGTTGAATCAAAGACTCTCTTCTATTAATTCAATCTGTACATGGGTGTTCTTCACAAGTTCTCTTCTTTCTCTTCTCTTCTTGCTCCTGTATGAATGATAATGCTTGATGATAATACAATGATACAAAGGAGGGTGTCTATATCCGTTTTCCCTCTCGAATTATTAAGCTATCAAATCTATAATTAAGGTCCTATCTAACATCATTAAATCTATTAAATGCCTTCCTATCTATTTCAGACAGAAGCATAAGGCTCGAGGTCTGATATAATACAACATGCGCTCCTTCATAAATGTTTCATCGAAGGATATGGTGCTTCATCTTTAATGCAAATTCAAAAATTTATCAAAATTTATCAAGCTGATATGTCATGTGTTTAGAAACACATGCGCTGGCTCCTTGCTGGCTTTGGAAGTCACGATGCTCCTGCATCAATGACTCTCAATGAATTGGTTAGTCTCCATCTCTATCTTGATGAGCTAATTGTGTATGTCAAGGGAATGATGTTTACATCAGATTTATAGGTGATCGGTCCTTTCTAAATTTATTTTTTCTTGGATACTAATTCTTATATCTCAAAATATTTACAGGAGCAATTGTTTCCCTACAACACTGAAAACCCTCACTTGAAATATTGCGAGGAATCAACATGAAAAGTTCTAATGTTGTCTTGTGTTGAGGCTCATAAATGTCCTATTCTTATCCACCTTTCCCTTCATCATTCTTCACATTTCATCGCCCCATTAACCTTTCATGATATCATTTCCATAAATATACTTGGGTTTCACCTTATTGTTCTCC
>JZKD02S1877632.1:503084-520375 GCA_000966675.3 Picea glauca
ACTACAACCTATGCTATTCATTAATGTCATTACTATCTGTTCTTATTGCAACTGCATAACAAACATGTTAGTGAAATTATATGAAAGGAAAAATACTATAACAAATGAAAAGAAACGGGAACTAGTTCTGCAATACCACATGCAAACAAATTGAAGGAAATGAGAAACAATTGCTAGGGGAAGATTTTAAAGATATCCTAACTGTACTACATGCATGGAACGACTTGATGATTATTGTTGAACCCTAGCTAGCAAGTAAGTGTTTATGAAATTTTGATTGAATTACATGTTTAATATGCATATGGTTGAAATTTTGGTGGCTCATATGGCAAGGCAACAATGCTAATGGTTAATGGAATTATGTGGTCGATATACATATGGTATGTTTGGATAGATTTAACGTAGGTGGCTCATTTGATAATGTATTCAACGTTGATGGTTAGACGATTTTGTTTGAGTTATATGATGTGAAATGGGATATGATGATCGTGCTACTAGATTCTAATGTGGCGATGATTTCAATACATGGTTGATTAGTTGTGTTAATGGAGAATTTTTTGGCATGTACTATTGAGTTAATGAGATGCAGGTGGAGGTGATGCGCATTTACTGCATGCCACCTTTACTCTTCCCATTGGCCGCCACCCTAGTCGAGCTATTGTTCGATCTTGCTGTTGTGTTATGCTACAAAATTTTAGCAGGGAGGAACCTCTCAACCAGCTCTCGTTTTAAGGAATTCGATTAACATGTATGTCCTTTTTTTGGCCATTCATGACTTCTCTCTAGTTATGAAAATATTATTGGCTCAGGTGTATGGTTTATGTTTTTCCTAAGAATTGCAACTGTGTGAAATTTTGGTTCTTGAATGAAGAGTGGATGGTTCTTCCTGTAATATTTTTTAGTTTGTAGAGGTTATTGGTCTTCCCGGTGATAGCTCTCTGTTACCACTACTGGTTTAGTTGGAGGTTTTTTGTTTAATTCTTGGGTCGATAGCTATATTCACGCACTATCACTAAATCTAGTCTGTGGATTTTTTGGGTTTAATGGTCAAAGGTTTTCTTCGTCACTATGTTGTGTTTCACTTTAGCATTGGTTGTTTCCACTGCTAAGGTTCATAAAGTAAGTGTTTTGTTCTTAACTCGGCCCTGTCTTCACCTCAGTATTGTGGTAGTTTGGACAAAGAAAACGAGGGATATACCCTGCGTGCATTAATTAAATTTCTCGATCGAATGAGAGCCTTACCCATTTTTGGCTCCCTACCATGGATTATTACCTGTTCACAAATGAATCATGTCTCTCTCTATGTGCACACCCTTGACCTCGAAAATTCCACCATTACGAGGAGTTGGATCCATTCCCTGGTGTTGGCTACAGAGTAGAACCTTAACCCTCCAGTCTCAAATTTTGTAAAGAAGATTGTCATGCCTGTCAACTGGCTACGGGTTATCAAAGATCAAATGTATGGCCAATTACTTGTGAATACGAATTCACCCAGTTTTTCGTATGGAAGTCTTGTTGTTTTAGAATTGAGTTACTACATCCGTGATGATAAGGATGAACCCTTTGTTGCCAATTTCACTTTCAAAAGATACAACCACCCTCCTTATGTTAATAGCTCAATATTGTTACTGGAAAGGGCCTTTGCCCCAATTCGATTGGTTGCATGGGTAGGCATAGCTACCACAACTTGTTCGATTGATTGATTTTCCACAACAATGGTGAATTGTTTGCTTGATATACAGTCAATAGTATTTTCACTAATAATTTTTGGATGACAGTTGGGATTGGTTACAAATGCTTGGTGTTGCTCATGTATGTCACGTTGTGTGGATGGTATTTTTCAAAATGAAATATTGGGCATGGTAACTATGGTTTTATTGGGGCTGAATGATTATTGGACTGGGAAACTATAGAAAATATATTCACTTCATCCTTGTGCTTGTTGGTTGTATAGATATGAGTGTGCACAACGTAGTCGATCACGGTGTGACTAAAATGAAGAAATCTTATATTAAATTGATGGCTCATCTGATATGTTTAGTTATTACCGTGACTATGTTTTTGTTGTGCTAAGTTGAAATGTTGCATCGTGGAGTTTTGTTAGATGTGCACTGTGTGTGTTATGGATAGTTTTTTTTTCATACTCAGTGATACCCATAGAGTTTCAAGCATGTTGTTTATTGCAATCGACCACTAGTTAAAGCATACATGTTGTTGATGACAGTAGTGTTGGATAGGTGGCCCAACTTTTAAATCACATTGAATTGTTTTTGTTTTATAGTGGGAAAACTACATTGTCTGGGAAAATTACCTTGTGCATAGCTTGTGTCTAAATGGTGGCTATTGGTTGTATGATTATTTGTCATTTTAGGCATGGCAATTTGGTCTTGATTATTTTGGTTAATGCCTATAAATGTTTAATGAATATCATTTCCTTTAAATGATAGGCCCGATTGCAGTGATAATGACTTCATTGTTAATTTGAAACATGACTTTTGAAGCATTATTGTGGATTGAAGAAATGCATGGGCAATGGTTGATTTTGATAGTTTGCAGGTTGGAAATGGGTATTGTTCGTAAATTGTTATTAAATGCAAGTATGTGAATGAAGGGAACAAAATCTCTTACAAATTGTGTGGAATACATACTGTCTTGTGGTAGCACTGTGTCAGATATTTGATTATGAACATTGAACTAGTTAAATGCACACAAATTATTATTTGGTCAAATGATTGATGATTGATGCATCTCCTTTCGCAGAATGTGTTATGGATCACTGAATTAATTTCATGAACAATAATCATCCTTCTTCCCTTCCCTTATTTCACTTTCCACTAATTACAAACCCCATCACCTCCCATGTTCCTTTTTCACTCCCTGTTTTGAGATTGATTACAATTAAGAGAATTTATGTGTTAAAATGGATGAAAGTGGCAGTGTCTTGTGTGGATTGTAGTGAGGTTTTATTGGTTTTCTTTACAGTTGATTGTTGTTGTCATTGAGAGGTGACCATGCTTCTCCCCTTTCGTTATATCATTTTTTCACTCAATACAAACCCCTCACATATCCTAGAACCTAGTTTCACCCCCCTGCTTGTTGATTAACAATAAAACAATTTGTATGGATTGGATTGCATGAGTCTAATACATTCTGAGCCAAATCTGTTTTATATTCTTAAAGATATGTCATGTATGGTTATCTAAAAGAATATTTTATAATCGATCACGCATGCAGGATGATTTTTTTCAGTCGAGGAAGTCATGGCTGAGGAAACAAGGGTAGAATTAATTGGAACCAAGGCCCAATAAGGCCTAGGTTCTCCATAGATTTTGAAGTTGATTCACAAGAGCTTGGCCAATTGTTTCATGCTAGATTATTTAATTGGATTAGGCAAGGAATAGTCCAAACTATGCTTGAAAGGCCTTCTTTCCAAGCCCCGCAAGCACCCAGTATCCCTGTATCTCCTCATGTTTCATTACAACCTAAGGTCCCTGAAAATGATGGATGACAGAAGATTGTCCACCGGACAATATCCCAACATCGTGGTTGGCCAACTTGTCTTTGCATCCTCCTCCACCGGTTAACCCCATTTTTCGAGATGCCCCTAACCACTTGCCAGTGTAATCCTCCCATTATAGCAAGAGAGTGAACACTGAAGCCCACTATGCACTTGATAAAGGAAAATCCACTTCTGCTCCTCCTCACCCTCTAATGACTCTGACAAATCCGTGTCTTCCCGGATGCATTTGCGGGACGATTGTTCCCACGTGATCAACGATATTATTCCTAAGGGCTCTGCACAACCAAAGGAAAACTCAGGAAAATCAAGAGGTGACAGTAGAAATCAAGGAAGGGTTGCATCACAGAATGGGAAATATGGTTTTTGAGTTTTTATTATATCTATTGTTTTATGATAGTTGACTCAGGGATCTTTTGACAACATGTTTATTTTGGATATATGAGTATTATTTTTGAAATAATTTCAAATTTCATAAGTTTAAATTGACAAAAGTAAATATGTTGATGGGAGGCACAAGGAGGTATGTTTTTCTTAACTAATGGTTATGTTATGATTGTTATGAACTAAAGGGAGTCACAAGGGGTCCCACCTACTAGTTATTATTTATTTATGACCCTTATTATAATTATTACTCTTCCCCCTAACTAAAGTTAGTTGAGTTTTTTAATTAACTTAACTAATGAATTGGTTCAACTTCTTCAACCCATTTTAATTTTTTAAAAGAAAAAGGAAAGGGAGGAACAAGAGGAGGATAGAAGTAGAAGCATGCTAAGGTTTCTCTTTGAGTTTATGTTGAGATAGTTCAATTTTGATTCATTCATATATTCATCACAACCTAATTCTCTTTTATGATAGCATGGTCTTATTGTAGACAACAATATTTAGGGCTGAATCAAATCATTCAGACACTTTTTTGTCAGAGGTGTTGATCTATCTTTGATAGTCTTTGTAGACTTGTCTATTTGTGAATTAATTTTAATGACTGATAAAGGCTATTGTGCAGAGTTGAGTGGGAAGAATTTTGTGGCAATATGATCCATCATTTAGAGTTGAGTTTTGGTTTCCTGTCAGAGGTCCTTTTGTATGTTCCATCGAGGATGTCTAAGTTTGACTTTGGTCCAAGATTTCTATATGATATTTTGTAAAGAAAATGACTCTTTGGTGAATTGGAATGAAATAAAGGATTTCTTTATGTATCATCTATCTTGATTGTCATCTTGGTATCTTTACTTCACTTCTTACATTTATTTCAGAAACTGTTATATTCAGAAAATTACATAAAAAATTAATTTACAACAAGCTTTTTGTTTATAAAAGACTAGCCTAAGAACTCGTAATTAATACTTGTGAGTTAGGACATTATTTTTGTTGGCTATAAACATAGGGTGATATTCTTGTCTACTTTGATTTAGCCAAGTACAGTCTGAAAATGCTTGAGTAAGATCAATTCATATCTTTTCCTCAACAAGTCTGAGGATGATAAGCGGTGCTACAAATATTTTGTATATCCAATCCACTGAACAAGGTATTACAAAAGTTTGAAGTGAACTTTGTGTCTCTATAAAAAAATTATTGTTTTAGATTGACCATTCATCGTGAAAATCTCTTTCATAAAAATGTATGCAATATTTATATCCTTATAAGTAGATTTTACCAAAATAAAGTGTGCAACTTTTGTAAGTTTGTCTATTACAACAATTATGGAGTCATTATGTTTCTTATTTACATCTAATCCAATGATGAAGTCTATATTGATAGCTTCCCATTTCCATTCTTGAATGGGTATAGGTTGTAGTAATTGAACCAGGTGATGGTGCTCATCCTTAACTTGCTGGAACTCTAAACATCTAGAAAGGTATTCATCTACTTTTGTTTTCATGATTGGCCAAAAGTAATCCTTTAAATTTGTTATCATCTTTTGATATTTGGGATGACCTAAATATGGTTTCTTATGTGCTTCTTCCAATATTAAAATTTTCAGTTCTGTAATATTTTCTACATAAATTATGTTCTTATACAAGACTAAATCATCTCGAATGAAACTAAAATTTGATTATTTGTTAGTTAGTTGATTATTTTTGCATTTTTCTAGAGATTTCATGTTTCCTCATCTCTTTTTGTCGGTGCCGCAATTTTCTATTTTAAATCAAACTGTATATTGCTGTTGGAAATTGCATTTAGTTTCATACTAAGCACATTTGCTACCTTATTTTCCTTTCCTTTAATATGTTTTATTTCAAAATCATACTCACTTAGGAAAGGTAATCATTTTTCTTGCCTTGCATTCATATTTGGTTGTTCAAAGAAGTACTTGAGACTAATTTTTTTGGTCTTTAACAAAAATATTTTACCCAATAGATAATGTCACCACATTTTTAAAGAATGTACAATAGTATTTAATTCCATATCATGAGTTTAATAGTTGGTTTCATGGGGTTTTAATTTTCTTGAATCATATACAACTACATACCCATCTTGTATTAATACTCCCCCTAGTCCTTCCTTTGAAGCATCTGTACATACTACAAAGTATTTGTGTGGATCTGGTACCTTTAAAATAGGTGTGGTGGTTAACAACTATTTTAATTGTTTGAAACTTTCTTGACACTTCTCAATCCATTTGAATCTGATCCCATTTCTCTTTAAGAGGGTTATCGGATAAGCCAATTTTGAAAGCCCTTCAATAAATATATGATAGTATCGGGTAATACCCATAAAGGATTGGACATATGAGAAATCCTTTGGTATCGACCAATCTATAATGGATTTGACCTTTTATAGGTCAAATGAAATTCCTTCTCCTAAAATCACATGTCCTAAATACTACACTTTTTCCTAATAAAATTAATATTTACTGAATTTCACGTACAATTGATGTTCTCTTAACATTTGCAGAACCAATCTTAAGTTTTCTTCATGTTATTCTCTATTCTTTGAATAAATTAAGATGTCATATATGAACACAATTACAAACTTATCCAAATATTTCCTTAACACATTGCTCATTAAATACATAAATGTCGTAGGTGAATTAGTTAGACCAAAGGGTACCACTACAAACTCATAGTGTTTGTGCCTAGTTCTAAAATAAATCTTATGAATGTCTTCATATTTAATGTTGACGTGATGGTATCCTGACCGTAGGTCTCTCTTTGAAAATATTTTAGCCTCTGCAACTTGGTCAAATAAGTCATCAATATAGGGTAAAGGATACTTATTTTTTATGGTCATCTTATTCAATTGTCTGTAATCAATAAACAACCTAAATGTTCCATCCTTCTTTTTCACAAATAAGAAAGGTTCCCCCCTTGGAGACACACTTGGTATAATGTAATGTTTATCCATTAATTCTTGAAGAATCATTTTGAGTTAAGTAAACTAAGGGAAACTCATTCTGTAGGGTATTTTAGACACTTGTGCAGATCTGGGTACTAGATCTATTGTCAAATCTACGTCCCTTCTAGGAGATGGTCCTAGAATTTCTTCTGGAAATACAATCTAAAACTTGTGCAATATAGGATCATCAGTCAACAAATGTTTAACCACTTTTCCTTTGTTTTCATTTATATGCACAACATATATTTCAAAACCCTTCCTTGCATTTCATTTTTTATGCAAGGAAGAAATATGCCTTACGGAAACTCCATGAGGTATTCCCTTAATGGTTTTGTCTTGTCCAACTTCATATAAACAATCAAAAGTTTTGTTTCGACAATTCACAACAATGACATGTTTTTCAATCCAATCCATGCCTATGAGTAAATCATATGATACCAATTGTAATACATTCAAGTCTACTTTAGTTTCCATCCCCTCCATAGTTACTATTCACTCTTTGACCAACTCTATAACCTTTCATTTCATACCAGTAGCTAACTGTACTAACCAAGATTTATTATTCTTAAATTTATTCGGTTTACATTCTTCTACTATAGTAGGGGAAACATAACTTAAACTTGCACGAGGGTCTATTAAAATAGATACATATTTTTTTATTAATCATAACTTTAATTTCTACCATGGAAGATTAATGATCAACCAGTCGATTCTCTAGGGTATTAATATTATGGGTACATCATGTGATCTGAACCTGGAGGTGATTAGTTTCTAATGACAATTTTGGTTTCTTTCACTCCTTCAAAGGGTTAGTTAGAGATCATTTTTACTTGAGGGAATTGAAATAAAAGGTAATGTTGAAGCCTTTATATACTTGAATCCAAATTGACTTAAAGCCTCTTTAGATTCCTTATGTGTTACATGTCATGCTTGCATTTAATAATCTATGTGCGGAAAATTCTGAAAAATCAACATAAGAAAATAAAGACATAAGAGAGATGACACTTCCCTTGAAAATTGAGTTCACCCGATGCAGGCTATGTTTCTGGGTCTTGCTCCAAATATTGACTGTTTTATTCTCCTCACTATAAAGAAGTCTCTCCTTTACAAGTTGTAAGGCCAATGTCCCCTTTTGGTGACCACAAAAAGACACCGTAATGTGATCAGAAATGTTTACAAGCTTCACAATTTCTCATGCTCATTCGACATCCATGATATTGACATGGACATCATTCCCACATACTCAAGAAATAAATGGGGAAGAACAATAAATGGCCCCCATCATTATGGAGCCATAGAATGCCTTACATTTGTTTCCCAGGTCCAAGTGCGTATGAAACCCATACTTAGATCTTGAAAGCTACGATATTCTTGACTGCTTCATTGGTCACTTATCATCCAAGTGCCAAAATTTATCCTTCACATGTAGCTGATTTTTTTATGTGTGAGAAGAGAAGAAACAAATAAGTAGAAGGAATAAGTTGGTCTTGTTTCCTTGTTGCATCCTCTCCACACTCCTTCAGACCTGTATCAAGCATACTATGCTGCAACATTTAATGAGAAAACAACATATTAAAAAGCATGCTTATGGCTCTTCTAGAATTTAGCTTGTTGATCAAAGTCTCTACTGTCAAAACAAACATTGCCATTCGATTTGTCTTGCTGAGTTACCCAAAATCGGTTGTCAAAGCATCTCCATCAGACTCTAACATCTACAGGTTCCCTCTGTCTCTATGCATTGAAATGCGTGTGTGTACCTTACATTAATGACTTTGTAAATTATTTCAATTATGTGTCATTTGTACAGCCTCTAGGTGCGCCTCCCTGGACTGAGAGAAAGTTAGGTTTTTAAATGAAAAAGGAGGCAGACTTAACCAAATCAAACCCAAGCCCAATCGTTTGGGCGGAAATTGCAAAGGAGAAGGTAGGGGGAGGATGTCCCAAGGTCAAACCCACGGGCCTCCTCCTTTTAGTGTTTGTTTGTAACAATATATTAATCTGGGCGGGGGTTCGCCAGACAAGTCGTCGTATTTGGCATCGGTAGATCGATACCCGTCGCCAGCCACTGAACTGCTGCACCATATAAATTATAGATCATTGCATGAAATATGGTCACTGAATCTGGTGCTATTCGATTCGATGAATGGTCCATTTATTTTTTAACCATTCATATCGTAGCCCTCATTCAACATTTGTAGGGTGTCATGTGGTGCGCTATGATTGGTCCATGTGGCGCCCTATCATTTTTTGAACCTATCCAGTTAGTGCCACATCATGACATGTTGCACCCTTTCATTTGGCCACATGTCCATTCATCCTTGGACCACATGGTGGACCATCACTAGGCCACATGGCAGTTCCTAGGTGGTGCCACATGTCATCGCCTGGGGGTTCCATGTTGTAAAAATCTATTGGCCCATTTGGAAACCCAAAAGGCCAAATCAAAATGACACATGGAAGCCTGTCATTGGGCTAGATCATCATGTTGACATCATGCTAACGTCACTTCCGCTGTGTCTACCACATCCTATATGACCTATTACGTCACCTTCCACTTATTGTATGGATGCAACATGGTTATACAGATTGCCATGTGGAACTTTATCATTGGTCCACATGTCGACCCGAAAATGCCAAAAATGAGTGACACTTGGCAACCTCTAGTGCTACCAAGTTAGCATGCTGACATCAACAATATGAATGTTGACTCATCCCTACTAACTGGGCTAGGTTGAACAAAATGTTGACTATGAATATCTTTCAATTCATAGCTCTGTTTGACGATCTCTTCACTTTGTTGGAAAGATTGTGGCAATCTCTTCAACATGGTGTCCTTTTGGATGTGATTTGACAACTTTGAAAATTGATCATTTTCCATTTGTCAAGGCCATTCTGAGACTCCTGAAGCTCTTCTGAGACTTCTGGGATGTTCCCTAAATCCTCCTGGATCACACCTCCCAACTAAAAATGACTTTTGGTCCCCAAAAGTATTTACAGTATAATTTCTCAGAGTCATGTCCATTAGACTTAAAGTATAAAAACCCACAACCAAACTACCTCACAAGGCCTAAAAATATCAACATGTGAAAAAATAAGTGATATCAAACAAAATATCACTTTTACAAAATGCCCTTCTATGGGGTATGAATCACAACATGTTATTTACAATGATGGCCACTCTTGACTAACTAAAGAATTTTCGCCATCCTTTCAGTCATTATGACGAACATGTCCTCTTTATCGAGTTGTCCTTTCTTTGGTAGTTGGTTTCCTTTTGGTCGCATATTTCCCTATGACACTTCCTGATTGGCTGTCTCCCTCAGAGGTGTCTTCCTAGTATTCTTGTTCCTCTTTGGATGTATATTTGGATGAAATTCCCAACATGTGGCCTCATGATGTCCATCTATGCTACAATGGCTATAGTATCTTTTCTTCTTCAGAGGTCTTTTTCCCTTTCTCTTTTCTGTGTGTGGAGAGAGATCTTCTATCCTCGAATTTTTCCTGGTTTCCATAACCTTCCTGTACAAGGAATTTCTCTTCCAATACTGGGAGACTGTGTGGTTATTCAATCCAAAAACACTACATGGTATTTGATGCCACAAGATGTGTTGTACATTAGTAACATTCTTATAATCAAATGGAACTTTAGAGTTTCAATATTTCTTATACCTCGATGATTTGTCTCTGGAGTTAGGATGGCAAGAGGAGTTGGCCTCAGATATTTCATTTTTATGATCATCTCCCCCTGGAGATGTCTCGAATTATCAATCTTGATAAGACATTCTCTCAGCCTCATTGGATAAGTTCCATCTCATGATGATTCATTGAATTATGGAGTCTTAATGACTGTCCTAGGGTCTTCTTACTTAATGGTTTTGGAGCTTTCTCCAACATCCTTTTGGACATAACCTACGCCGAAATATTGAGGCCAAACCACTACCTCGAAAGGTTCCACAATACCTTGGCCATTGGCTCCAAGGCCTCCTCTTTTGTATCCCATCATTCTCATCAACTTTAAGCCGATGCATGAAGTATGTTGTTCAAGGACTTCAAAAGAGTCATCAACATTAATCAAGAAAGGGAATAAACATGGTTCATTTACATCCATCCCAAGCTAGGACTCTTGGTCTACTTCTTGAGATGTGTCTAGTTGTTCCTGGTGAGAAGGATGAGTGGATGATTCTTCTAGGAATCCTCCTTAGTTTCTGGATGCATGGATGTCATCTTCATTTTCTTGACAAAGTGTGCATACATTTGCACTATCATGCTCGAATCCATAACTAGTGAAGTTTCCATGGTCACAAAATAGTATTATCATTGTCTCATTTGTAAATCCTTCTCTTGTCTGCACCTTCATGACTTGCAACTTTTGTTACAACCTTTGGTGATCCTTCTCTGCAACATGCAACAATGTCTTCAATCCAACATTATTTTCTTGAAGGATTTGGTTGAGCTCTCAAATATCATCGATGTAATACCCCAAGGACGAGCCCTAGTTGAATTTATAAATTGTAAACATGTTTTGTAGGATGGTGAGCCGAGTGTTGATAATATGGTGGGATTATGTGTTTATTGGGACGGAGAGCCTAAGTGTTAAAGTCTAGGAGCCTGATTTTGTATATGTAATTATGTAGATAGTTAATAAAATATAAACATCATTGCATGCAGACCGACCATGAAGAAAGATTGATGGGGGAATAAGCATCCACAAGGTTGGGTGGAGATTATTCCCAGCTCAGGGGTGACCCACTGCTGAGCATGATGACCAGGGTGGTCTATGGCTGGGAAGTTTGTGGAAGGTCTGCACGTAGTTGGTGGTGTTACTCCAATTGTAAATATAAGTATTAGTACGTGCTTAATTTATATGTTATGCATGTCTATGATGTTTGAATGTTACGATGTATTCCATTGCGTATATGAACAATTGTTAATTCCATTGATTCTGTATGGTAGCAGTAATTATGTGATTATTGAGATTAAGTTTTTTAATTCAATTAAAATTCATTTATTGCATAAGTGTATATTTTGCAGTGGTAGTATTATCTGGTCTCTATGCTGGCCGAGGATGCTAAAATTTTGTATCGGAACTAAGTGAAGTGTCTGAGTGGTGGCATTTCCTATCCTATTGGTGGTCAGGGATGTTACAAATTGGTATCAGAGACAAGGTTTCAAAAATTGATCCTGAATGGGTTGGATAAGTGGACATTGGACCCAAGGTTTCAAGAGGAAATTGTGTCTGAAGGACTAATTTCGAATCCCATAACCTTCCTGAGTGCAAAGAAGTTACCTTGGTCATGTTACAAAGATCAAGAGGAGTAGCAGTGTCGTAAAACCATGACATAAGTGGTATTGGGCCATAGAGTAATGTGGACCTTAGGATCTGTTCAGGAAAAGGAGAATCCTTCAGGACCATCAGATCTGGTAATGTTGCGAGGCAGTTAGCCATGAATTCCTTTGGAAATCCGTGGAGTAACAAAGTCTGTTTTCCACTGTAGGATATTTTTGAAATGAAGGGAAATCCATTACAAACATCAGATCTAGGGAAGGTGCAGAGGAGTTAACCTGGAGGAAAGTGCTCTGGGCAAGAGCGAGTGTAGAGGAGTTGAAACTCTCGAAGTCTGAAACTCTAAAGTCACGTGGCATGGTGATGTCACTTGGTTTGACCTAGACACATGGGTTGTGTGCCATATATAAGTGGGTTTTGAACCCGTGGAAGGTTGAAATTCCATATGGAACATGACATGTGACACCCATCTGATTGGGCCACAAGTCAGCTGCTAGTATTCCACCACGTGGCACTCCATATGAGCATGGTTAGTGGGACCCGAGGTTACATAATGTAGTTAAAGGTTGGAGGACCCACACTGGTGTTGATCACGATACATCAAGAACGATAACCAGGAGAAATTGTGGGGACCCATTTGCACAAAAGTTAATTATCCAAGGAGGTCCTGCAATCCAAACCATGGTTTCACCGAGGGGTTACGTGTCAATGCTAGAAGAATTGTGGGATGAAAGCCGGGTTACTCCAAAACTCTACCGCATGCCCTGACAATTGGAAAGTGTAAGTAACACAATGTAATGATGTCACCAAAGGTGGTTGGGATGCACAAATGTGCAATCCTTCGAAGCCCTGAAGCCTTGAAGTTCTGGAACTTAGATGCCTGAAGTTCCATAGTGAGCGTCAGTCATGGGATTTTAGGTAGACATGGAATGATGATATGCCATACTTCATGAGTTCGATAATTTGGAACTATGAGAGATTGTTTTTTGGTGCTTTGAAATCTTCCAAAGCCGAAGGCCTGAGTAAGAACCTAGTGATCAAGAGCTTGTTCATGGCACGTGATCACATGGATTGGGGACTCAGAGAAAGGGGCTAGAGACAAAAAAATATTATAGAGAAGAGAAGAGCTCAGAAAGAAAATGAAATCTGAACATTTTCTTAAATCAGTTTGGTTTGAATGCATAAACTAGTGAAGTATTGAATAAGTTTCAATTGTTTCTCTTCTTTGAGTTTTCAAGTGAAAGCAGTGCAGATTGTCCGCAAGGAGTGCATTGAAAGAGGTAAGTTAACCTCAGAGAAGCTCAGGAGAGATACCATTGAACTTGATGAGCAGAGGTGCAAGGAGTGCATAAGAAGAACTCTGTGTTGAGTTCAGAGAGAGATAGAGTCACTGAGAACTTTGTAGGTGGGCACTGAGATTGTGCAAGTGTGCACAGAGAGAACTCTTTGTCAACTTCAGGAAGAAGAGTATCATAGGAAGGTAATCATAGAGCTGTTGAACACTCTGTAGAAAATGCTCAGGAAGGTGTTCTTTGAGCAGAAGGTTTCCAGGAGGGCATGAAGTTTTCCTTTGAAAGGAAATAGATGGTCTGAGAACCTTAGGAGACTGAGTAATTCAAAAAACTCAGAAGAGATAACACAAGGAGTGCATGGGAGATAGACTCATTATAAGTCCTAAAGATAAGAATATGTAATGCTTACATGAGTGAAGAGAAGATACAAGAGTTGGACTTGCAGGAGAAAGGTCAAAGACTGAATCCTTTGAACATTAAAAAAATCTTCCAAGGTGAAAGAAGTCAAAATATAGAGAGGAGGAGTGACACCAACTGTTAGATTGGTTGTGGGGAGGAGGCTAGAATGTTATATCAGTGTCGAGTAGAACAAAGGAAGCACAAAGGAGAGGAACGGATCCCATCCGTTGGGTATGAGAGTGAAGAACCAACAACCGTTGGATCCAAAGGTAAGCACACGAGACTAAACCCTTGTGTGCATAGGAGAAGTGGACTTGTTAAAGTCCCAAAGTCCTAAAGTGATTTGGGACCATCCATAATCAAGGAGGATAGGTGGCATAATATCAACAACTTCAGAAGTTGTGGACAAGAAGGAGGAGAAGCAACTGAAGTAAATCTTGGTCGTTGATCTGAAAGTGGATGCGTGGCACCAAATCTAGAACTCTAGGTACGGAGCACTCTAGAGGAAAGCAGAGGATGAAAGCACTGAAGTCCCAAAGGATATCTCGATCTTTGATCGAGGAGGAGGTCAAAGGACCATTGATTTGGTCTTGGTCCTAAAGATCCAAAGTTCCGAAGAGAATCAAGGGCATTGATTTGGAGAGGATGCGTGGTAGAAGATATGTCTCTCGAGGGAAATTCACTTCGAAGATTTGTGTGTCTGGAGACGTGAGAGCTCCCAAAGGATGGAGAGCCAGAGTTCATCATAACCTTCCAATTGTTGAGGACAAGTGTCAATAGATCTTCGTCTTTGGAAGATTTTCATACGTGGAAAAATAGATAGTTGAGAGTTGAAACTCCCACGGCCCGGAGAGCCAGAATCAACTGTAGCCATTGATTTGGAAGGGAGATACATGTCGACAAATCATGTAGATATGGGATCGCATGTGGAAGGATGAAATAAGGTATAAAAGGGAGGATATATATCAGTCATTGATTGTGGATCATCGTTAAGGGATTGGAGATCGACAGATGAGCTGGATTGTGGGGCCAAAACTTGCTTGGATGTTAAAAATATGAGAACAGGCTGCAATTTATACCATGGTTTTAATGAAGTGATGCATGGTAGCTGGAGGTGAATTGCGGGGAAAAAAATGGGTTGGCGTAAAACAACTCTTTCCCAAACCCACAATCGCATTTTTCCATGAGGTCATATCCTAGGGTCATATGAAGGAAAGGGTTAATGAAAAAGGGGTTAGTGCCTGAAACTTGGAGTTTTGGAAGTGTGCTAGAATATCCTGCGGATCCGACAGGACCTACACCTAAAGTAGAAAAGGGGGCATGTGTATAATTTTTTTGGGTTCAACCACGAGCCCGCAGAGTCAATTTGACTCAGAATATTGAAAGATACTTTAACTGGGAGGTCAATAGACCTCGCTCAGATAGGGGCATTGTGTCGAAAGTGCTCAGGGTAAAAATAGTCATGCACAATGATCACAGTGAGAGAAAAAGAAGATTTAGGAATACGAGAAGAATTGAAGACTTCTAGGTTCAAGAAGGAAAAGTTTTATAGGGATAAATAAGTTGCTGCAATTTATGTGGCAACACGTCTATTATGACTTGTTGGATCAGCCAGAGGAAAGAATGCTTGCATGCTTGCAAGTTTTGTTGGTGATGTTGTTGCATAAGGAGTGAAGAAACAAAGAGTTGAAGTGCTGGTTATAAGTTTGATAAAATAAGCATGAAATCTTATACTACCATCAGACTTTCAGGTAGTATAAAATTTATTAATGGCAGTCATGCAGGTATGAGTTTTTATTACTCTTTTTGCATAATTATTGAAAGGGAATTTAGGTAATAATTTTCTCATCCAGAGTTATTTTATAAAATCACATGATTATAATATTGAATGCATACCGCTGGATGTGGTAAAGGCTAGAGGCCTATATCAATTCAAATATTTTTATCTTCTGAATGCAAACACTGACATAGTAGAGTGTCATGTTGATTTGGTTATGGGGTAATAACCAAATAATTAAAAGATAAGAACTTGTTATAGGAATGAATGTCAGTAAGCTAGTCATGTATGAGACCAGGACATGGTTGGATATGGCAAGGTATGGATATGGAAATTTTATGAGCCACACGAGTACTAAAAGATTCTTACCTTTAAATAAAACTTGGATTGCAACCTTTTTGCTAACACTAATGAACACCACAAAATTATATTCTTGGTGTAGTGTTCGGGTCGAAAAGAAAGGCACCCAATTAATTGGGAAGATAATAGGAACTGTGTGGAGAATGTGCCAACACATTGGCCATAATTCCAACATATGGATGGTGAGATACATGACTGAGATAAAGAGCATTATGTAATTCAATGCAAGGTGCGTTGAATAAGTATGCAATGAGAATTGCACTCATGCATAGTAAGAGATAAAATTGTGTATTAAGTGCAATGGTTGAATGTGTTTTATAAGTACATGCATACATATTATTGCATGGAAATAATTGTTACTAACAATTGAAATGTTGTGAACTCATGAATTTGAGGACATTTCAGGAGTTTCTAGACATTGCAACAAGACAATTGCAAGTCAAGTAGTTGCATGAGCATTGACTACAGGAATTTTTCTTGTTCATAAAAAGAAGTAATGAACTTACAGATATTACTATGAACATGCATATGCATAGAATGATGGTTCTTTCTATTTTATTAAATTGTTTGGTAATTATGATTGAATTGGTAGATGAAGACAATTCTAAATTCATTGCATATGGTTTTGTACATATTGCAATTGAATTATGATGTACAGGAAATACTGACAATTGTTAGTAGTATGCAAGTTGAAGCCTTGTAGAAAAATGCTATACAGTTTGGTTCTTGTGGAAAACCACAAGGAAGGTTGCAATATTAATATGGCAACAACCAAGAATATGTTGAAATAATGTAACTGCGAAGAGAATTCTTATTATTATTTTTTATTGGATTAAATACCCATTGTGGATTAATCATGTCATTATTATTATTGGATTAAATCCCCATTGTGGATTAATCATGTCATTATTATTATTATTGTTATTGGATTAATCCCCATTGAGGATTAATCATGTTGGTAATTGTATAAGGACCAAATCCCCTTTTGCGGATTGGTCATCGGACAATTACAAAGTGCATAATAAGAAGTTGGCCCCAATAGTTATAATGGAAGGCCCATAATTAATTAAAGGTGGGTTTACCCACCCAGAGTGAGAGGTCAGACCTGCCAGTTGTGACCTTTCACACATGTCAGTCTGATATAAATAAGAGGCTAGCGGCTCACTTCAAACACACAACTCACTTGCTCATTATCTTATGAGGAAAGATGCAATTACAAGTTGGAGAGAGGAGAAGAAGAGTGACACATCTCTTGGGGAGGACTTTCTGTATTGGTTTGAGTTATCTCTTGAACATTGTATAAGCTATTTATGATAAGGAAGT
>JZKD02S1877632.1:524337-553624 GCA_000966675.3 Picea glauca
TCCTTGCTTCTGACCTAGTTGTTAGACGTAAAGCGAGATGATGATATTAATTGCTTCTGACCTAGTTGTTAGACGTAAAGCAAGATGTGACTGACACTGAGCTACCAGCTTAACCACTGTGACATTGAGCTAGTGTAGTACTATGATGTGCCAGCCTAGTGCTATGATGAGGTATCATTTTTACTGATACCTGTTTGATGCAAATGATGATAGCATTCCTTTGAGAATGATGATGCTGCCGATGAAGAAAACTTTCGATGACTCGTAAATGTGCTAGACAATGGTTCAATATGATATTGACGATACTATCCTTCAGATGCCACTGATGATGCAGACCTCTCTCGCTTGATGCTGATGAAGAATACCCTTCTTGTTAAGGAGGAGTGTTGAAATAATGTAACTGCGAAGAGAATTCTTATTATTATTTTGTTATTGGATTAAATCCCCATTGTGGATTAATCATGTCATTATTATTATTGGATTAAATCCCCATTGTAGATTAATCATGTCATTATTATTATTATTGTTATTGGATTAATCCCCATTGAAGATTAATCATGTCGGTAATTGTATAAGGACCAAATCCCCTTTTGCAGATTGGTCATCGGAAAATTACAAAGTGCATAATAAGAAGTCGGCCCCAACAGTTATAATGGAAGGCCCATAATTAATTAAAGGTGGGTTTACCCACCCAGAGTGAGAGGTTGGACCTGCTAGTTGTGACCTTTCACACATGCCAGTTTGATATAAATAAGAGGCTAGCACCTCACTTCAAACACACAACTCACTTGCTCATTATCTTATGAGGCAAGCTGCAATTACAAGTTGGAGAGAGAAGAAGAAGAGTGGCACATCTCTTGGGGAGGACTTTCTGTATTGGTTTGAGTTATCTCTTGAACATTGTATAAGCTATTTATGATAAGGAAGTTTTTGCTAGGTTTTCTTCCCCTAGAGGGTTTCCCAGGATAAATGTTGTGTCTCTTGTGAATGTGTATTTCTCAGTGATCTTGTTCTTATTATTCTCTTATCTATTGAAATTAAAAGAACTATAATAATGTCATAAACATTAACAAAATAACTATGAAATGGAATTACATGTTTTGGGGAAAACATTTATTCCTTTTTGAACTAAGTTGGAGTTCCTAAATGAATTATTTTATGTTTTCTCATGATAACTGCATGTGGGTGATGCAGATGAGATGATGATTACAGTTATAATGTTGACTACAAAGAGTAGCTTCGGGAAGATGCTGATTGGAAATCTCTGAGGGTAGTTGTAACTCTAGGAGCCACGGTGCTATGAGACTTCCTGAGCCGGCCTGTTGTATAAGCCCAAGGAAAGTGAGGTGTAGTAGCCGATGGAATGCGTGACAATGAAGGTGCACACTCCTGGGGTGGGACATGCATGTGGGGAAGGAGAGATCATTGGTTGGAGTGTTGTTGAGGTTTGGTACCTTGGTCTAGACCATGTTGATGTGGAAGGTCTTCTTAATCAAAAGATAAGTACAATTATTTATTTATTGTATGTTTTGTATCTTGTATACATGTTATAATGTTATTAGAATTTCTTGTATATATATATATATATATATATATATATATATACATTGCATATATTATTTCATCACCTGTATCCATGACTGTACATAATGTGTTTCATGTTTCATTGCTTCAGAAATATATACCTAATGCTAATCATGTTATTGATTGGAATGTGATCTAGGTGGAGCAAGAAGGCGTATGGCAAGTGCATCTAATGCACATATTGGAATAGAAGAGAAAACAACTCTGGAATCGAGCCATAGGTCTTGTAAAGGTGTAGTGGACCTGATATAGTCTCAAGGACGTGACATGGGAGCATGAGGATGTTATGTGGGAAGAATACTCGCATATTTTTGAAGATTTTGGAAATCTTGTTGATGTTGTGTAAAGAGTTGCACTGGGGACAATGCAAAATTAAGGGGAGGGTATTGTAATACCCCAATACCAAGCCCTAGTTGTATTTATAAATTGTAAAAATATTTTGTAGGATGGTGAATCGAGTGTTGAAAAGTTGGTGGGATTATGTGTTTATTGGGTCGAAGAGCCTAAGTGTTAAAGGCCAAGAGCCTGATTTTGTATATGTAATTATAAAGATCATTAATAAAATATAAATATCGTTGCGTGCAGACCGACCACTAAGAAAGAGTGATGGGGGACTAATCTTCCACAAGGTTGGGTAAGGGAGGAGGCTAAGTGTTTGGGCCTAGGGGATAAGCTAGGGGTCTTACCTCTAAAGAAATAATATTTATTATTAATTCCTGAACAATAAAGGGACATGTTGAGTGTTGAGTGTTTTATCCTAAGTCCTGGGAGAGGCAATGTGTGCAAAAGGAAACACATGCATCTCTAGAAAGACAAGTGTCGACTTGGGCACATGCAGTTAAAGCTGAAGCATCAGTTGTGTTGGGGGTTGGTGGGTCATTCTTCCATACTCCACCTGAGTCGTTTGGTCATTCCTCATCCTTCATGAATTTAGTTTATCTCTGTGATCGACCTCTACATTGATTCCTTGTAACGCACCCTAAAACTAGTGGCAAAATCATGGACTGAGTCGTGTCTCCTGTGAAGTCTGAGTATCCTATAAATGTCTAAACCATTTTGCCTCTACATACCCATGCACAGTGAGAACCCATGGACTGATCCGTGTCTTCTATGAAGCCTGAGCATCCCGTATTTGTCAGTGTCGTGTTGTGTCATAAATGTTGGATGTTGTGGCCACACAGATCCTTGATTGAGTGTGGCTTATTTCTGTCCTCTATTCCTTTCAAAGCCAATTTCGTACCTTAACTATTTTTGGTTGTTGCCTTCTATTTTCCTGAGTGGTATCAAGCAATGGTTGTTTTCCTCACCTTGCAAGAATTGAGTTGAAACTAGTTGAAGAAGTGGGTTGTCAGGCTCATGGTTGAAGAGGCAGGTTGTCAGGCCTGTAAGAGACTCTCTCTAGGTGAGAGAGTTTGCTGGGAAGTGGTTTTATCCCAGTTAGAGTCAAGCACCAGTTACGGAGCTCTGAGAATTCCTGATCTGACCTGTTGTCGAGACCCTGAGAGGGAGGTGAAGCAACCGATGGACTATGTGACAGTGAAGGTGTATACTCTTGGGTGGAACAAGCATGCATGGAATGAGATTCTGTGAGTAGTGGGCATAAGAAGGCTCCTGGAGAGAATCCTTTCAGTTGCACTGTGCATTTTCTTGTAACCTCAGCCTATTTTAGGAATCCCTTACCCTGGGTGGAGTTTAGTCCCAGCTCGGGGGTGACCCACTACTGAGCATGATGACCAGGGTGGGCTATGGCTAGGAGGTTTGTGGAAGGTTTGCACATATTTGGTGGTGTTACTCCAATTGTAAATATAAGTATCAGTACATGCTTAATTTATATGTTATGCATGTCTATGATGCTTGAATGCTATCATGTATTCTGTTGCATATATGAACTACTGTTAATTCCATTGATTCTGTATGGTAGCAGTAATTATGTGATTATTGAGATCGAGTGTTTTAATTTGATTAAAATGCATGTATTTCATAAGTGTATATTTCACAGTGGTAGTATTACCCGGTCTCTATGTTGGCCGAGGATGCTAAAATTTTGTATCAGAACTAAGTGAAGTGTCTAAGTGGTGGCATTGCCTGGCTTGTTGGTGGTCGGGGATGTTACAAACTGGTATCAGAGACAAGGTTTCAAACATTTATCCTGAATGGGATAGATAAGTGGTCATTGGACCCAAGGTTTCAAGAGGAAATTGTGTCTGGAGGACTAATTTCGAATCCCAAAACCTTCTTGAGTGCCATGAAGTTACCTTGGTCATGTTATGAAGATCAAGTGGAGTAGCAGTGTCTTAAAACCATGACAGAAGTGGTATTGGGCCGTAGAGTAATGTGGACCTTAGGATCTGTTCAGAAGAAGGGGAATCCTTTGGGACCGTCAGATCTAGTAATGTTGCAAGGCAGTTAGCCGTGGATTCCTTTGGAAATCCATGGAGTAACAAAGTCTGTTCTTCACTGTAGGATATTTTCGAAAGGAAGGGAAATCTATTACAACCATCAAATCTGGGGAAGGTACAGAGGAGTTAACCCGGAGGAAAGCGCTCTGGGCAAGAGTGAGCGTAGAGGAGTTGAAACTCCCAAAGTCTGAAACTTCGAAGTGACGTGGCATGGTGATGTCACTTGGTTTGACTTGGACACATTGGTTGTGTGCCACATATAAGTGGGTTCCAAACCCATGGAAGGTTGAAATTCCATATGGAACATGACAAGTGACACCCATCTGATTGGGCCACGAGTCAACTGCTAGTATTCCACCATGTGGCACTCCATATGAGCATGGTTAGTGGGACCTGAGGTTACATAATGTAGTTAAAGGTCAAAGGACCCACACTGGTGTTGATCATGATACATCAAGATAGATGACCAAGAGGAATTGCGGGGACCCTTTTGCACGAAAGTTAATTATCCAAGGAGGTCCTGTAATCCAAATCATGGTTTCACTGAAGGGTTACATGTCAATGCCAAAATAATTGTGGGATGAAAGGTGGGTTACTCCAAACCTCTACCGCATGCCCCCACAATTGGAAAGTGTAAGTAATATGATGTAATGACATCGACAAAGTTGATTAGGAATGTTCGAATATTAACAGGTTGGGATGCTCAAATGTGCAATCCTTCGAAGCCCCGAAGCTTCGAAGTTCAGGAACTTAGACGCCTGAAGTTCCATAGTGAGTGTCAGTCGTCGGATTTTAGGTAGATGTGGACTAATGATATGGCCTACTTCATGAGTTCGGTAATCTGGAACTATGAGATATTGTTTTGTGGTGCTTTGAAATCTTCCAAAGCCGAAGGCTTGAGTAAGAACCTAGTGATCAAGAGCTTGTTGATGGCCTATGATCACATGGATTGGGGACTAAGAGAAAGGGGATAGTGACCAAAAATTATTACAGAGCAGAGAAGAGCTCAGAAAGAAAATGAAATTTGAACGTTTTCTTAAATCAGTTTGGTTTGAATGCGTAAAATGGTGAAGTATTGAATAAGTTTCAATTGTTTCTCTTCTTTGAGTTTTCGAGTGAAAGCAGTGTAGATTGTTCACAAGGAGTGCATTGAAAGAGGTAAGTTAACCTCAGAGAAGCTTAGGAGAGATACTATTGAACTTGATTAGTAGAGGTGAAATGAGTGCATAAGAAGAACTCTGTGTTGAGTTCAGAGAGACATAGAGTCACTGAGAACTTTGTAGGGCTCTACCAGGTGGGCATTGAGCTTGTGCAAGTGTGCATAGAGAGAACTCTTTGTCGAGTTTAGGAAGAAGAGTATCATAGGGAGGTACTCATAGATCTATTGGACACTCTGTAGAAAATGCTCAGGAAGGTGTGCTTTGAGCAGAAGGTTCCCAGGAGGGCATGAAGTTTTCCTTTGAAAGGAAATAGAAGGTCCAAGACCCTTAGGAGACTGAGTAATTCAAAAATCTCAGAAGAGATAACATAAGGAGTGCGTGGGAGATAGACTTATTATAAGTCCTAAAGCTCAGAATATATAATTCTTACAGGAGCGAAGAAGAGATCCAGAAGGTGGACTCGTAGGAGAAAGGTCAAAGACAAAATCCTTTGAACACTAAAATAATCTTCCAAGGCAGAAGAAGTCAAAATATAGAGAGGAGGAGTGACACCAACCGTCACATCAGTTGTGGGGAGGAGGCTGAACTGTTATATCAGTGTCGAGTAGAACAAAGTAAGCATAGAGGAGAGGAATGGATCCCATCCGTTGGGTATGAGAGTGAAGGACCAACAACCGTTGGATCCAAAGGTAAGCACATGAGAATTAACCCTTGTGTGCACAGGAGAAGTGGACTTGTCAAATTCCCAAAGTCCCGAAGTGATTTGGGACCTTCCATCATCAAGGAGGATAGGTGGCATAATATCCACAACTTCAGAAGTTGTGGACAAGGAGGAGGAGAAACAACCGAAGTAAATATTGACCATTGATCTGAAAGTGGACGCGTGGCACCAGATCTAGAACTCTGGGTACAGAGCACTCTGGAGGAAAGCAGAGGATGAAAGCACCGAAGTCTCGAAGGATGTCTTGATCGTTGATCAAGGAGGAGGTAAAAGGACTGTTGATATGGTCTTGTTCATAAAGATCCAAAGTTCCGAAGAGAATCAAGGCCATTGATTTGGAGAGGACACGTGGCAGAAGATATGTCACTCGGGCGAAATTTACTCCAAAGATTTGTGTGTGTGGAGACGTGAGAGCTCCCAAAGGTTGGAGAGCCAGAGTTCATCATAAATTTCCAATTGTTGAGGAAAAGTGTCAATAGATCTTCCTCTCTGTAAGATTTTCATGCGTGGAAAAGTAGATAGTTGAGAGTTGAAACTCCCACGGGCCGGAGAGCCGGAATCAACCATAGTCGTTGATTTGGAAGGGAGCTACATGTTGACAGATCATGTAGATATGGGATCACGTGTGGAAGGATGAAATAAGGTATAAAATGGAGGATATATAGTAGTCTTTGATCACAGATCATCATCAAGGGATTGGAGATCGACGGATGAGCTAGATTGTGGGGCCAAAACTTGCTTAGATGTTATAAATTTGAGAATGGGCCATAATTTATACCATGGTTTTAATGAAGTGATGCGTGGTAGTTGGAGGTGAATTGCGGGGTGAAAAGAGGGTTGGACTAAAACAACTCTTTACCACACCCGCAATCACAGTTTTCCATGAGGTCATATCCTAGGGTCATATGAAGGAAAGGGTTAATGAAAAAGGTGTTAGCGCCTAAAACTTGGAGTTTTGGAAGCGCACTAGAATATCCTACAGATCTGATAGGACTTGCACCTAAAGGAGAAAAGGGAGCATGTGTATAATTTTTTTTGGTTCAGCCAAGAGCCTGAAAAGTCAATTCGACTCAAAATATTGAAAGATACTTTAACCAGGAGGTCAACAACCCTTGCTCAGATAAGGGCATTGCGTCGAAAGTGCTCAGGGTAAAAATAGTCATGCACAATGATCAAAGTGAGAGAAAAAGAAGATTTAGGAATCCGAGAAGAATTGAAGACTTTTGGGTTGAAGAAGGAAAAGTTTTATAGGGATAAATAAGTTGCTGCAATTTATGTGGCAACATGTCTATTACAGTTTGTTGTGTCAGCCAGAGGAAAGAATGTTTGCATGTTTGCAAGTTTTTTTGGTGATGTTGTTGCATAAGGAGTGAAGAAACAAAGAGATGAAGTGCTGGTTATAAGTTTGATAAAATAAGCATGAAATCTTCTACTGCCATCAGACTTTCAGGTAGTATAAAATTTATTAATGGCAGTCATGCAGGTATGATTTTTTATTACTCTTTTTTGCATAGTTACTGAAAGGAGATTTAGGTAAGAATTTCCTCATCCAGAGTTATTTTATAAAATCACATGATTATAATATTTAATGCATACCACTGGATGTGGTAAAGGCTATAGGACTATATAAATTCAAATATTTTTAGCTTCTGAATGCAAACACTGACATAGTAGAATGTCATGTTAATTTGGCTATGGGGTAGTAACCAAAGAATTAAAAGATAAGAACTTGTTATAGGAATGAATGCCAGTAAGCTAGTCATGTATGAGACTAGAACATGGTTGGATATGGAAAGTTTATGAGCCACACGAGTACTAAAAGATTCCTACTTTTAAATAAAACTTGGATTGCAACCTTTTTGCCAACACTAATGAACACCACAAAATTATATTCTTGGTGTAGTGTTCGGGTCGAAAAGGAAGGCACCCAATTAATTGGGAAGACAATAGGAACTGTGTGGAGAATGTGTCAACACATTGGCCAGAATTCCAACTTATGGATGGTGAGATACATGAATGAGATAAAGAGAATTATGTAATTCAATGCAAGGTGTGTTGAATAAGTATGCAATGAGAATTGAACTCATGCATAGTAAGAGATATAATTGTGTACTAAGTGCAATGATTGAATGTGTTTTATAAGTACATGCATACATATTATTGGATGGAAATAATTGTTACTAACAATTGAAATGTTGTGAACTCATGAATTTGAGGACATTTAAGGAGTTTATAGACATTGCAATAGGACAGTTGCAAGTCAAGTAGTTGCATGAGCATTGACTACATGAATTTTTCTTGTTCATAAAAAGAAGTAATGAACTTACGGATATTACTGTGAACATGCATATGCATAGAATGACAATTCTTTCTATTTTATTAAATTGTTTGGTAATTATGATTGAATTGGTAGATGAAGACAATTCTAAATTCATTGCATATGGCTTTGTACATATTGCAATTGAATTATGATGTACAGGAAATTCTGACAATTGTTAGAAGTATGCAAGATGAAGCCTTGTAGAAAAATGATATATGGTTTGGTTCTTATGGAAAACCACAAGGAAGGTTGCAATATTAATATGAAAACAACCAAGAATAACTATGAAATGGAATTTCATGTTTTGGGGAAAATGTTGAATTCCTTTTTGAACTAAGTTGGAGTTACTAAATGAATTATTTTATGTTTTCTCATGATAACTGCATGCGGGTGATGCAGATGAGATGATGATTACAGTTAGAATGTTGACTACAAAGAGTAGCTTCGGGAAGATGCTGATTGGAAATATCTGAGGGTAGTTGAAACTCTAGGAGCCATGGTGCTCTGAGACTTCCTGAGCCAGCCTGTTGTTGAAGCCCAAGGAAAGGGAGGTGTAGTAGCCGATGGAATGTGTGACAATGAAGGTGTACACTCCTGGGGTGGGACATGCATGTGGGGAAGGAGAGGCCATTGGTTGGAGTCTTGCTGAGGTTTGGTACCTTGGTCTAGACCATGTTGATGTGGAAGGTCTTCTCAATCAAAAGATAAGTACAATTATTTATTTATTGTAGGTTATGTATCTTGTATACATGTTATAATGTTATTAGAATTTCTTGTATATACATATATATATACATTGCATATATGCTTTGATTAGCTGCATCCATGACTGTACATAATGTGTTTCATGTTTCATTGCTTAAGAAATATATACTTGATGCTAATCATGTTATTGATTGGAATGTGATTCAGGTGGAGCAAGAAGGCGTGTTGCAAGTGCATCTGATGCACATATTGGGCCGGAGGAGAAAACAACTCCGGAATTGAGCCATAGGTCTTGTAAAGGTCCAGTGGACCTGATACAGTCCCAAGGACGTGACATGGGAGCATGAGGATGCTATGTGGGAAGAATACTAGCATCTTTTTGAAGATTTTGGAAATATTGTTGATGTTGTGTAAAGAGTTGTATTGGGGACAATGCAAAAATAAGGGGAGGGGATTGTAATACCCCAATATTGAGCCCTAGTTGTATTTATAAATTGTAAACATATTTTGTAGGCTGGTGAGTTGAGTGTTGAAAAGCTAGTGGGATTATATGTTTGTTGGGTCAGAGAGCCTAAGTGTTAAAGGCCAAGAGCCTGATTTTGTATATGTAATTACAAAGATCATTAATAAAATATAAATATTGTTGCGTGCAGACCGACCACTAAGAAAGAGTGATGGGGGAATAATCTTCCACAAGGTTGGGTAAGGGAGGAGGCTAAGTGTTTGGGCCTAGGGGATAATCTAGGGGTATTACCTCTAAAGAAATAATATTTATTATTAATTCGTGAATGATAAAGGGGACATGCTGAGTGTTGAGTGTTTTATCCTAAGTCCTGGGAGAGGCAACGTGTGCAAAAGGAAACACATGCATCTCTAGAAAGACAAGTGTTGACTTGGGCGGATGCAGTTACAACTGAAACATCAACTGTGTTGGGGGTTAGCGGGTCATTCTTCCATTCTCCACGTAAGTCGTTTGGTGATTCCCCATCCTTCATGAATTCAATTTATCTCTGCGATTGACCTCTGTGTTGATTCCTTGTAACGCAACCTGAAACTAGTGGAAAACTCATGGACTGAGCCATGTCTCTTATGAATTTTGAGCACCCATAAACATCTGAACCTTTTTGTCACCGTGTCTGCCTCTTCATACCCATGCATAGTGAGAGCTTGTGGACTGAGCCGCATCTTCTGTGAAGCCTGAGAATCCCGTATTTTCATATGTCGTGTTGTGTCATAACTATTGGTTGTTGTGGCCACTCAGATCCTTGACTGAGTGTGGCTTGCTATCATCATTTTTTCCTTGCAGAGTTGAGTTCATACCTTAACCATTTTGGGTTCCTACATTATGTTTTCCTGAGTGGTATTGACGAGTGGTGTTTTTCCTCACATTGCGAGAATTGGGTTGAAACTGGTTTAAGAAGCGGGTTCTCAGGACTGTGGTTGAAGAGGCAGGTTTTTAGGCCTATGATCATCTCTCTCCAGGTGAGAGAGTTTTATAGGAAGTGGTTTTCTCCTAGAGAGAGTCCAAAACTAGCTACAAAGCTTTGAGAATTCCTAATCCGACCTGTTGCTGAGACCCTAAGAGGGAGGTGAAGTAGTAGATGGATTGTGTGATAGTGAACGTGTATACTTCCAAGTGGAACAGGCATGTGGGGAATGAGATTTCATGAGTAGTGGGCGTAAGAAGGCTCCTGGAGAGAATCCTTCCAATTGCAATGTGCAGTTTCTTGTAACCTCAACCTAGTCTAGGAATCCCTTTCCCTGGGTGGAGCTTAGTACCATCTCGGGGGTGAACCAATATTGAGCATGATGAGCAACATGGTCTGTGGTTGGGATTGTAACTACGGTCGACATGGTGCATATCGACATAACTCTTCTACTGATCCTTCAATTCCTTGATCCTTTGTCTTATTGTTTTCATTTGATACTCCATTTCTTAGATCACTTTCGGTCCCACCAGGACCCTATACTCAAGCCGATCTCAACTCAGAGGCATTCGTAAAGAAACTAGAAAGACACTATCTTAATGTGTCTTTGATAACTGTTTTTATATGCAAATTCTACCAGTGGGAATAATTATTCCCAATTCTTTTGTTGGTCCATAACGTACATACAAAAAATGTCCTCAAAGATTTGGTTTGTTCATTCAGTCTGCCTATCTGTCTCTAGGTGATACGCAATACTAAATTTAAGTTGGGTTCCTAAGGCCTCTTGGAAACTAGCCCAAAATCGTCCAGTAAACACCAATCCTCGATCAAATATAATCCTCTTAGGCACACAATGCAGCCTCAAAATATCGCTGATGAAAACTCTAGCTATGTCAGGTGCCTAATACATCACACACACAGGAATAAAATTAGCACTCTTCGTTAGAGTGTCGACTACCACAAAAATCGAGTCATGTCTCCCTGTTGTTAGTGGAAATCCAATAATGAAATCCATCGAAATGACCTCCCATTTTGATTTTAGAATAGCATGTGGTTGTAGTAATCCTGCTAGATGTCTATGTGTAGCCTTCACCTGCTGATATTGTAGACATCTTACCACATAGTTGACTATATCTTCTTTCATTCCTTTCCAGAAGAATAACGATTTAAGGTTTTCCCTCATCTTCATGAGTCCCAGGTGAGCCATGTACACTTCTTTGTGAGCCTCGTTTAGGATCAGACTCCTCAAATTGTCGTTGGGTGGTACGTAAATTCAAATTTTAAATATCAATAATCCATCGTTGTCCATAGTAAATCCTTCAAATTTTGGTACCGTCATTGTGTTTTGTGCAATATAATCCTTGACCTCTTTGTACCAGTCATTGTCGCGTTGTAAAGTTAGAATCCTTTCACATAGATTCATATGAAGAGGAATCACCAAAAATATGCATGGTCTCCGACTCAACGCATCTGCCACTCTGTTCATTGTCCCTTTTATGTAAGTAATCTCGAAATCGTACTCGCTAAGAAATTCCAACCAATGTCATTATCATGCGTTCAAGTCACTTTGTGTAAAGATGTGTTGTAGTCCACATTGGTCCATTTTTAGTTTGAATTTTCATCCAATAAGGTAGTGTCTCCAAACTCTCAAGGCATAAACAATGGATAACAACTCCAAATCGTGCATCTCATATTTCTCCTCATGCCTTCTCAACTTTCTTGAGATGTAAGTGATTACTCAACTGTCTTGCATCAAGACTCCACCTAAGCCTTCCTTGGATGCGTCATTTCATAACAAGAAGTCTACGTCCATGTGAGGGACCTTTAGTATCGATGTTTTTATCAACAACTCCTTGAGCCTCCAAAATTCCTCTGCGCATTTGTCGGTCCAAAAAAACCTCTTATTCTTATTCTGCAATTATATAATCAGATTTTCTATCTTCGAAAAACCCTCGATGAATCATCGATAGTATCCTTCTAAACCCATGAAGCTATGCACTTCGGGGACATTCATCGACGTAGGCCATTCCATAATAGCCTCAACCTTTACTGGATCCATGATGATACCTTCGTTGGAGATGAAATTCCCTAAGTAGTGAATCTTCTATTGATAAAATGAGCATTTAGACAATTTCCCATACAATTTGTTCTCTCGTAGGCACTGTAATACCAAGCATAAGTGCTTTCCATGCTCCTCCAACATTCGAAAGTAAATAAAAATATCGTCAATGAACACTTGGACGAACTTGTCCAAGTATTCACAAAACACTTTGTTCATCAAACTCATAAATACCCCTTGGGCATTCGTCATTCCAAAAGGTAAAAGAGTAAACTCACAATGTCCAAACCTTGTCTTAATGGAGGTTTTAGGGATTTCATCCTCCTTGATCCGTAATTGGTGATACCCTGATCAAAATTTGATCTTTGAAAACATCATCGTGCCTTTCATCTGATCAAACATATAATCAATCCTTGGAAATGAATACCGATTCTTGATCGTTTCCTTGTTCAATTGATAGTAGTCAATATAGAGTCTCCACGCCCTATCCTTATTTCGTATGAAAATAATAGGCACACCCCAGGATGACACACTTGGACGTATAAGTCCTAGGTCCAAAAACTCCTTGAGTTTCATTATCAACTCCTGTAACTTTGGGGTCAACATCCAATAAGTCATTCTTTTTATCGGTTCAGTCCCCAGTTTTAGGTCTATGGTAAATTCCAATTCCCTCTCTAGTAGCATCCCAGGTAACTCCTTTAGGAAGATGTCCAAAAACTCTCTCACCACCAGAAGGTGTTCTAGAACTTCTGATACTCCCTTCTCATTTAACGCAAGGATCGCATAAGGCTTACATCCCTTGTGCATGCTCTTCCATAGCCGCAAGGAAGATATGAACCTCATGGACATTTCTTGGTTCCGAACTATGATCACGCGTCTCTATCCCTCATCATAAACCAAACTCAACTCTTTTATCTTACAATTGTTTATTGCTTCATGCGATTCCAACTAGTCCATATCGATCATGACATCATAATATCCTAAGATCATGGTGTACAGGTTGGCCCTGGTGACGAAATCTCCTAGGTTAAGGATACAACCCATAACCTTACCTCCAACCTTTTGTTTGGCTCCTGAATCCATTTCTACAAAGCTAAAATTGTCATGTTCGAGTTCCTTTACCTTAATTATTTTGAGTGCTGCACCAAAAATGAAACTCTCTGTAGCACCTCGATCTATCAAAATACTAAGGGTTTGGTCAAAAATGATACCTGACGTCTCGAGTATAGTCAATTGGTTCTCTACCTAGCGGTTATTCACCTCTACATGAATCCGATGGGCCTTGCCCAAATCTCCCACAGTAACGGGTCTCGCTGATCTAGATGCTCTAGTTCTCTCCACTGGGTAGTCGCGCTGGTAATGTGGCTCCCCACATGTCCAACACCCTTTCTTTAATGCAGTACTCCTGGTACCAGAAGTAGAAGTTGACGGCCCACCGGCCTGGAACCTTGGTTTGTTCTGTTGAACAAGCCTAAACTGTTACTGCTGCGGTCAACGTTGTTGTTGATGTTATGGTCCTCGGTAAGGAGTCCTCTCCTGAGTTGTTGGTCATCAAGGTGTAGTGAAAGTGTATCCTCTTTGGAAGCCATGATATCCTCATGAATTTCTAGTTGGTGTTTGATGCTATGGTGCACGAAATGACACCTGCCCCACTAGGCTCGCTGGAGTCCTACTCTAACCCCCATTGATAAGCTCCTCCTTTTCTATGAGGGCATTCTTGATAACATCATGCAATGTTTGAGGCATTATAATCCTAACCTTTGCATGAATGATGACATTAAGGCCAAACACGAACCTATTGACCTTAATTTTCTCAGTATTCAGGTGTGGAGCATACCGAAGCAGCTCCATAAAATGGGCCTCGTACTCAGGCACCATATGTCCACCCTATCGCAAGGCGTTGAACTCATTGAGATGACGCTCAATGAATTCCTCTGATAAACACCTCTATCGAAACTGTTCCTTAAATAGTTTGCATGACATGTCTTCGAAGAACTTCTTCAATTGCGACAAAAGTGTCTTCCACCATAAAAGAGCGCTCCCTTTCAGTTGAAAGACTGTCGTGCGGAACTTCATGTTGGAGGTATAGTCACGAAGTGAAAAGAACATCACCATATTCTCCAACCATGCCTCGGCGGCTACGCCGTCCGGGGCACCAAAGAACTCAGGAAATTTGACCTTCTCGAGTTCATAGTGAATGCTAGCAGTACTGACCAAAGCGCGTAGGGGACCCTCAGGGGATGTCGACACCCTAGCCTCATCTCTATCCAAATGGATGATCAATGCTTCAGACATGCTCTGAAAGGACCTCATCAACCCAACCACATCACCCACATAGAACTGTTCCTACTTGACAACATGTTCGTCTCCCTAGGGGTTAGACTCCTTCGGCGTGGATGTTACTGTAGGCATCATGCCTCCTCCCCTAACACCCCATCATCTACCTTGACAACGTCCTTTAGCCATGATTACTTGCACGAATAAAATTCAGTTTAATTAACAACATTACAATCAAACATATAACCAATGGAATTCATAGTGATCCCAAGTCGTGGGTCGAACCGGATCTGATACCATATGTAACAACCCTCGTCGTTACGACTACATGCGATGGAAGAAGTGATTTTTTTTTATTTTTTTTATTAGGAAAGAAAATCAACGACAATAATTAATCAACACAACTTGGCGACGAACACAAGTTACGCATTAAGGCAACAAACAACAATGACCCAACATACTAGCACATCATGAAACTGGATGAAACATGTAATAATCAATAGACAGATAAAAGAGGCTACCCGCCCAACATAAGCAAGACAACGCCTACACGCTAAAGGACAACATCAACAACCCGACACATCGACTTTGACGACCAATAACTATAAACATCTATAGTGTGAAAAACGCAACGCAAGAAGGCATTACAGAACCAAGTACCAAAATCAAATACAACGAACAATATGCCCACATCAGGAATCACAAGACTCCGGTGAGGTTATCATTCACATCTATCCATCAAGCCGTGCAATGATCCCCTCATCAAAAATCATGCTGTCACAAGGTGATATGCGTGACCGTAACCATGGTGCAACATAACATATCTAGACCAATAACCCAAGAAAAATTCAACGCCCTAGGAGATCAAATTAACTATCAGAAATACAAGAAGAGTATATCCAAGCGCCTAATCAACAAGTCAATAAGATGCAAGGTGACTTCATTCAATATTTAAATTGTGCAACCAACTGAATAATTCTTGTTATCTTATGAGGCACTTTTTCCAAGAAGTCTCCCAACTATAAAACATAATTAATTCGAATATTATCTAAAAATTCATGTGCATGGATATTCTATTTTGATTTTCTATATAATAGAATATTATTTGAAAGGTATCTTAATCGTAGTGATATAAGGAGTTAGTACTTACATTTTGTTAAGCTAAATAATGTCTCCCATTATAAACACATAAATTAATATATTAAGAACATGAATACAAGGGGTTTTCTTTTGGATTAACGAAGGAACTCCACATCATCTTATCGGTTAGTTAAATAACTGTCCAGAAATAAAATCATTGTAAAAACCTATAGAAGATCGATGTCTATCATTCATATCACTATCTATTAATTATGTCTCTGTCTATTAATATTCGTTGTCAATCAATCAAGATTACTGTCCATTAATAAATCTATGTCTAACAATGATATCGTTGTCCCATAATAATATTTCTATCCATTAATGTTGTCTAACCATGTGCTATCTATTAATAAGAAATCAATAATAAAACCATGTTCTATCTATTAATAAGAAATCAACAATAAAACCATGGGCTATCTAATAATAATAAATCAACATTCAACAGATCATTGTCCATCATTAATTAATGTCAACAATCAAATTCTATTCAATTGCAATGTTAAAATAAATTGCTATTCAAGCTAATCCAATCAAATTCTATTCAAATGCATTCAACTCACAGTTGTAAAGGCTTAGTGAATTCGTGGTGTCAAGATGGGTAAATTGCCCAAAAATTCTGGTGAAAATTCAGTGTAATATGCCAAGTAATTCGTGGTTGAACAATGACATAGATGTCTACCATAATATTTCTATTTATTAAAAAGAAATTGATAAATAAATACAGTATTAATTGTTGGTAAAAACAATGTAAATTGTTGTGCAAGCATAGTGTAATTTGACGAGTTAAATATTAAATTTGCAGTAACACACCACCAACTATACAAAACAATTATACACACAATTGTTATTAAATTTGTTGTCTAAATATATACACTGCAACCATTACAACACAATCACACTCAACCATAAATTCGTTATCATTAATATGTAAAAACGTTGTCTATTAAATATGTGATAAAGCTGTCCATTCAAAATGTTGTTTATGTGATAAATGATATTGTATCTCTTGAAAATAGCTGTCAACAATCCATTAAAAACACGGACATGTCATAAGGAAAATGCATACAAGTCACAAGGAAAAACACAAACAATTCATTGAAAATCGTTGTCAACAATCTATTGAAAATCGTTGTCAACAATTCATTAAAAACATAGATATATCATAAGACAAAAAAAACGTAGACATATCATTTATAAAAAAAACACAGAGATTATACCGTTCCAAAATGTTGGGGTTTATTTTTCAAACACACAGAGATTTATCATTCAACAATGAATCAATTAAAAATGCCGAGATACTCATTCACAACAAGGTGCAAAGATTAGAGATTAATCATAAGAGAAAAACACAGAGATAAGTAAAGGATAGATAGCTGGGAGAAAATTTATCCTTCACTTATTATCCATGCACAAGAAAGCAAGGAATTTAAATCTCAATCTTAAACACCAGAGTGAAGATAGCCAATTAGGCTACTAGCTGAATGCTCAGGCACAAACTAATAACTTAAAGATAAGGGACAGAAGATAAAACCACAATTTTTCTTCGTGTTAAATAAATAAAAACAAACGCAGAGAAGTCATTTCAATCATAGTTTGGGTTACCCATGGGAAATAAATTCAAAATACAACTATAATAAGGTTGGGATGATTTTAAGTTCTCAGATCATAAAACACCGGGCTCATCAAGACAAATTTCTGAAGGATAAAGATAAAATGTCTCGATAGTGTTATGCTGATTAAACATAAACTTTAACATAGTAGAAGTACATTACTAAAGGCACAGGAACAATATTTAAACTACCATTCAATACAAATATATGCAAGCGTACAATGTTCAAATGCGAAATCTCAGAAGTTGTTGTCCCGCGTGCGCTCTGTCTAGCTCTTGCTTATGGACCGATGTGACCTCAATGGTACCTCCCAACCAATTATAGGGGTACTCTTATTCCCCCTGAGCTCCTCAAGCTGAAAATGGGCCACATACACAATAATATAGAATTCTAGCACCCAAATCACCTCTCAAGGTCGAGTTACCACCCGTTACTCAAGCTGGGTATCACAACTCCCACAAGAGAAAGTTCAGTCAAGATAAAATTTCAGCAACACAACATTACACAAAAAGATGAGATCCATACTCCTCCTCCTCCATCATTTTTATAGATTTTTCAAGTAATTAGTTTCCCAAAATTCTCATTATATTCCCTTTTCATTAATTAACTAAGAAAAACCTCCCCCGTACACATGTCACCCAATCCCCTAGTTGCACCAGAAAAACAATTTTATTAATTAATTAAATACTCCTATTTCCCTCACCCCCTAAGATCATTCCTAAAAATGCTCCTTGGTGTCCCAATATTCCCTTACAATTCTTAAATGACTTATGCCTTACTTAATTACAAGTTGAGTTCATAAATAGAAAGTTCCAAAGGCTAGATTCCTTACTAAGTTAGACATTCAACTTTTTCTTTAAGTTTCCCCCCCCTTTTTTTAGTTTCACTTTTTCTTTAAGTTTCATTTTCTTTTATGTTTCCCCTTTTTATAACTAAGTTTAGAATTAGTAGTTTATACAAACAACCATTTACTCTTTTTATGAATTTAATCCTCCATTAATTTTTATTTTTTTAATTTAAAGTTTAACTTTCTTATTAGTTATAAAAGAACCTTTAGTGAATTGGAATTTTATAAACAGAATCTTAGTAAAATAGAATTTTATAAAATAACCTTAGTGAATTAAAATTTTATACAAAGTATCTTACTGAATTAAAATTTTATACAAAGAACCTTAGGGAATTAAAATTTTATACAATTAACCTTAGGGAATTAAAATTTCCACTTTAATTCGGTTATACATGTAATTAGTTTTTTTTTTTTGTTCTAAGGTTATACTAAGACATAGGTTTTTAATTCACTAAGCTTGGTGATAGTTCTTAAGGGAAAAAATAGTCATTAAACTTTACTTATTACATCATTCATTTTAAGGCCAACTAGGTTTATTCACTTACCAATTAAAATTGCGATGTGCCCTTCAGGACACACTACGTGCTCGAAGGGTGTCACTCGCCTCTTTCTATTTTCATTGTGCGATGTGCCCTTCAAGATGCACTACGTTCTCCAAGGGTTCCACTCACCTCTTTTCATTTTCCTCACATGACGTGCCCTTCAATACGCACTACGTGCTCCAAGGGTGTCACTCGCCTCTTGATTGAGTTTAGTAGACGTCAAACCCCTGTAGTCAATACTTTGCCAGGTGATATTGTGGGAGACTAAGTGCCTGTAAAGAATAAGGCCATTTGCCTATTTCATGCCTTAACCTACCATTTGAGACACAACGAGAGTGCTAGTAGGATGTGGCAAAGATGCTGCCACACCTTTCCCTTAAAGTCTTTGGTTGCCGTGCGTGACCCCTCTACTCCAAATGTGAGTCTTTTCAGCAAGCTATCGTCAACTTGCATCCATCAACGAATCATGCCAGCAATAATAATAAATCATCGTAATAGATAATCATATGTACATATGTCACATCAACAACATTCAAACCCAACAATCCACTCGACTCGATTTGGAGTCTAAGGGGTTTCATCGATGCCTTTGCATCCTCAATGTCCAAAGTCCTGCACACTCAGGAGAACACAGTCAATAACACCTGTCTATGTAAATACAACAAAATAACATATCATCAAATCCATAATATCTCATAATCATGATCAAAACGACCAATAGTATAATAACTCGAATCACTTGCATGAAGGTGTCCTCAAAGAATTAAGTCGCTCAGTGCATGCAAGAGAGGGATGTTACAGAGAAGAGGCTATCCTAAGATGGGGTTGAGCCTTTTCTCGTGCCTTTGGTCTTGCATGATTTCTTTGCTTGGCGCACCTGTGTTCAAAATATCTTGCCTGATATCCTGTAGCAGAGTTGTCATGTGTTCCTCATGACATGTCCATTCTATTTCTTTGTGTTGCATTGTAGTGATGGCACCTTTGACATCCTCAATTGCTTGCTTGATGGAATCCAACTATTCTTTGATAGCTTCCTTCCCAACACAATGGGTGAAAATAGGAGGTGGTGGAGGTGGTGGAGGTGAATCAAAGGGTGAGGTGGGGGAGTCACGAGATGGGAAGGGAGAGGAAAAAGAAGCTAAAGGGACAGATGAAGCAGGGGGAGCAGAGGGAGGAGGAGAAGAGGCAGAGGCAGAGGCTGGCGATGGGGGTGACAGACTGAGTTTTTGCATGAAGCCCAAGGATTTTCCCTGGCTATCAAACCATTCGACTCACCAAACGTAAGAAGAAGAGAAAGGAGGAATACCTACAGAAGTGTCCCGATCGGAAGAATGGTCCCTGGAGATGACACAAGGAGAATCTAGGGGACGCTCTGGGGTGGAGGCACGCGCAGGGTCTGGAGGAAATCTTGGAGGAGACTGCCTACGTCGTCGTTGTCTCGCAACTCTTCCTCTTGTAGCATACCAGGTTGCCCATTGTTTTGATTTTCCTCAAATTCGAGGTATTAGGAAAATTATTGGTGACCCATGAAAGAAAGCTGAAGTAATTTTATGCAATGGACTAGAAACAAACCAGAGCCAAGAGGCACAACTGGCTGGAGGGGGAGAACAGGGCTTCAAGGGTCGAGAGAACCAAGAAAAATGGATCCATAGGTTGAGAGATAAACCATTTGCCCGAGGAGGCAAGGAATCGAGAGGCCAAGGTCTCAAATGAGCCATGACATTCCCCATTGTTGGCCTAAATATGTTGAACTCGATAGGACGATGGGACTGGGCCTTCAGCCATCCCATAGCCATAATTTATCCCACGAATTGGAGCACCATACCATTAAACGGGTTCAAATTCAAATGAATGCAGAGTTGTCGAGTTGGATGAATTAAAGGCATGGAGTAATGGTGGAGGTGGGTGCGAGTTGTGCTAGCTCGAGGTGGCGAGAGACATGGCCAAGTGTTTTCTCGTTTGGACATCCACCCGTCATCTTCGATGTCACCCCATCCAGGGATTTATTTTATTTTATATTAATATCTTATTATTATTTAATACTATCCTATTTAATATAAATATTATAACCAATCTATGATCTCATTACCTTTCTAACATTTATTTTCTTACCCTTCTTCTCCACCCTACCCTTATTTCACCTAGCTTTTCCAATTTAATTCTTTATGTTAATAATTTATTTATTTTATTTTAATACCTTATTATTATTTAATACTCTCATTTACTATAAATATGCCAACCAAGCTTTAATCTTATTACCCCTCTTCCCGTCATTTTTCCTTCTCAATATTCTAATTTATTTAACGATCTATTAGTCGATTCATTTTGATACAATAATTGGTGTGTTTTGGTTAAAAATCATTTGATTGACTTCATTAAAACACTATGACCACTCATTAATCATCCACGTTTCCAAAGTGTTTATAAAATTCAATATTAAGTCCATTATTCTAATTTATTTAACGAGCTATTAGTCGGTTAATTTTGATACAATAATTGGTGTGTTTTGGTTAAAAATCACTTGACTGACTTTGTTAAAACACTATGAACACTTATTAATCATCCACGTTTCCAAAGTTTTTATAAAATTCAATATTAAGTCCATTTATTGTTAAAAACAAATTAATTTTTTTATTTATTCAATTTTACCAAAAAAATTAATATTGGTAAAACGTTGGGTGACAGGACTTTAATCCCCTGATGTATGTTATTTTGTTTTGGCAATTGTTAGAGTTTATAAATGAATTTTTAAAAACAAATTTCTCATTGGCCTGCACTTAATTCTTTGACACATACTGCACTTAATTTGTTGCATATACATTTATAATGTTGCAGTGCAGAAACAATGGTGTTGGAGACTCTGCCATGTATCTTAGTGCCTCGCCACCTCCTCAGCCCTACCTCTCCCCACCGCCCCAACACACCTACATTCACCATATATATATTTTGTTTTTCCAACATTTTGAAAGGATAAATAAAAAAACTAAACTAGAATGAAATTGAGATAGGGATATGCACCTGGAGGTTGCAAAATATTTCAATATATCACTTAGATTCTGGTTTCCACCTTCTGCAAAGCACTCTAAGTTCGTAAAATACTTTAGTATATCACTTTATTCTGGTTAAACCTAAACTTTAACACAGTAGAAGTACATTACTGAAGGCACAGGAAAAATATTTAAAGTAACATTCAATACAAATATACACAAGCGTACTATAGCCAAATGCAAAATCTCTGAAGTCATTGTCCCACGCATGCTCCATCCAGATCCTGCTTGTTGACTCATCTGACCTCACCGGTATCTCCCAGCCAATTCTAGGGGTACTCTTTTTCCCCTTGAGTCCCCGGAGCCACAAAGGGCCATGCACACAATACCATATAATTCTAGCACCCACCTCACCTCTCAAGGTCGAGCTACCACTCATTACCCAAGCTGGGTATCCCAACTCCCACAAGATAAAGTTCAGTCAAGATAAAATTTCAGCAGCGTAACGTTACACAAAAATATGAGATCCATACTCCTCCTCCTCCATCATTTTTATAGAGTTTTTAAGTAATTAGTTTCCCAAAATTCTCATTAGATTTCTTTCTCATTAATTAATTAGGAAAAGCCTCCCCCATACACATGTCGCCCGATCCCCTAGTTGCACCAAAAAAACAATTTTATTAATTAATTAAATACTCTTATTTCCCTCACCCACTAAGAGCATTCATAAAAATTCTCATCGGTGTCCCAATATTCCCTTACAATTCTTAAATTACTTACGCCTTACTTACTTACTTGTTGAGTTCATAAATAGAAAGTTCCAAAGGCTAGATTCCTTACTAAGTTAGACATTCAACTTTTTCTTTAAGTTTCCCCCGTTTTTTTAGTTTCACTTTTTCTTTAAGTTTCATTTTCTTTTATGTTTCCCCTTTTTATAACTAAGTTCAAAATTAGTAGTTTAGATAAACAACCATTTACTCTTTTTATGAATTTAATCCTCCATTAATTAATTAATTAATTTTTTTTTTTTAATTTAAAGTTTGAGTTCCTCTTATTAGTTATAAAACCACCTTTAGTGAATTAAAATTTTATAGAAAGAATATTAGTGAATTAGAATTTTATAAAAGAACCTTAGTGAATTAAAATTTTATACAAAGGACCTTATTAAATTAAATTTTTATATAAAGAACCTTAGGGAAATACAATTTTATACAAAGAACCTTAGGGAATTAAAATTTCCACTTTAATCCGGTTATAAGTCTAATTAGTTGTTGTCTTTTTTGTTCTAAGGTTCTACTCAGACCTAGGTTTTTAATTCACTAGGCTTGGCGACAGTTCTTAAGGGAAACAATAGTCATGAAACTTTACTTATCACATCATTCATTTTAAGGCCAACTAGGTTTATTCACTTACTAGTTAAAATTGTGACATGCCCTTCACGATGCACTATGTTCTCCAAGGGTGCCACTCACCTCTTTTTGTTTTCCTTGTGCGATGTTCCCTTCAAGACGCACTACGTGCTCAAAGGGTGCCAATCGTCTCTTTTCATTTTCCTTGCGCGGTGTGCCCTTCAAGACGCACTACATGCTCCAAGGATGTCACTCGCCTCTTGACTGAATTTTGTAGACGTTAAACCCTTGGAGTCAATACTCCACTAGGTGATCTTGCTGGAGACTAAGGGCCTTTAATGAATAAGGACCCTGCCTTATTGCGCACCCCTTAGAATCATTATGAGTGACTGTCACAGTCTTCCCTCACGACATCGTGGGTCTTATTGAACTAGGTAATCATTAACCTACAGTCCGAGCCATGACGAGAGTGCTAGTAGGCTTCGGCAGGGTTGCTGCCACACTTCTCCCTAAAAGTATCCGGTTGTCATGCATGACCCCTCTACTCCAAATGTGAGTATGGTGAGAAAGATATCATTAGCCTGCATCCATCAATGAATCATGTGAGCAATAATAATCAATCATCGTAATATCTAATCATATGTATATATGTCACATCAACAAGAATCAAACCCAACAATCCACTCCTTAACTTGATCTAGAGTCCAAGGGGTTTAATCGATGCCTCTACATGATCAATGTCCAAATTCCTACACACTCAGTATATTCCAGTCAATAACACATGTCTATGTAAATACAAAAAAATAACATATCATCAAATCCATAATATCTCATAATCATTATCAAAATGAGCAATAGTATAATAACCCGGATCACTTGCACGCAAGTAACCTCAAAGAATTAGTTCGCTCAATGCACGCAAGAGAGGGATGTTACATAGACCCCCTCTTGGTTTAAACTTCATCCTAAAGTTTCCTAGTATATAAGTGCCTAAATAAAGTGTATCACAGTATCATAAGTCTATATATCAAACAAAAATGTAAATTGTTGGTGCATATCATATGCGTCTTCCGAGGTCGTCGAGTGTGGACTATAGTTGTCCCACTGGATCTTGACCTGATCTACTATTCGGTGTTGTATCTGTCGAATGTGATGGTCTAGGATGTGGATTGGATCCGTCGTGAGTGCACCCTCATCAGATACCTACAAGGATATCATGTCAATAACATGTGTAGGATCAATAATATAATGTCTCAAAACAGATACATGAAAAACATCATGCATACGCCTTAAAGAATCAGGCAAGGCTAGTCAATAGGCCATGGGTCCCTTCCTTTCCACAATATTGGAAGGTCCCACGAACCTAGGAGATATTTTATAACCCTTTCCAAACTTGATCAAACTCTTATGTGGTTTCACTCGCAAGAAGACTCGATCACCAAATTCATAACTACGGTCGACATGGTGCACATCAACATAACTCTTCTGCCAATCCCCCACTTTCTTGATCCTTTGTCTTATTGTTTTCATTTGATACTACATTTCTTGGATCTCTTCTGGTCCCACCAAGACCCTATACTCAAGATGATCTCAAATCAGAGGCGTCTGGAATGGTCACCTGTAAAGAAACTCGAAAGGTGCCATCTTAATGGTGCTTTGATCACTGTTGTTATATGCATATTCTACCAGTGGCAAGAATTATTCCCAACACTTCTATTGTTCCATAACATACATATGCATCATCTCCTCCAATATTTAGTTTGTTCGTTCAGTCTGCTCATTTGTCTCTGGGTGATATGTGGTACTAAATTTAATTTGGGTTTCCAAGGCCTCTTGGAAACTAGTCCAAAATCATCCAATAAACACCAATCCTCGATCATATATAATCCTCTTAGGGACACCATGCAACCTCACAATATCATTGATGAAAACTCTAGCTATGTTAGGAGCCTCATACGTCGTATGCACAGGAATAAAATGATCACTCTTCATCAGAGTGTCGACTACCACAAAAATCGAGTCATGTCTCCTTGCTGTTAGTAGAAATCCAACAATGAAATCCATCAAAATGACCTCCCATTTCAATTTCGGAATAGCATGTGTTTGTAGTAATCCTACTAGATATCTATGTTTAACCTTCACCTGTTGACATTCTAGACATCTTGCCACATAGTTGACTATGTCTACCTTCATTCCTTTGTAGACGAATAAGGGTTTAAGGTCTTCCCTCATCTTCGTAACTCTCGGGTGAGCTATGTACACTGCTCGAGCCTCATTTAAGATCAAACTCCTCAAATCATCATTGGGCAGTATGCAAATTCGATTTTTAAATATCAATAATCGATCATTGTCCATAGTAAATCCTTCAAATTTTGGTACCATCATTGTGTTTTGTGTAATAAAATCCTTGACCTCTTTGTACCCGTCATCGTCACACTGTAAATTTAGAATCCTTTCACGTAGATTCATCTGAAGAGGAATCACCAAAAGTATGTGTGGTCTCCAACTCAACGCATCCGCCACTCTGTTCACTATCCCTTTTATGTAAGTAATCTAAAAATCGTACTCGCTAAGCAATTCCAACCAACGTCGTTGTCGCGCGTTCAAGTCACTTTGCGTAAATATGTGTTGTAGTCCACATTGGTCTGTTTTTAGTTCAAATTTTCATCCAATAAGATAGTGCCTCCAAAATATCAAGGAATAAACAATGGATAAAAACTCCAAATCGTGCATCTCATAGTTCTCCTCATGCCTTCTAAATTTTCTCGAGATGTAAGCGATCACTCAAATGTCTTGCATCAAAACTCCACCTAAGCCTTCCTTGGATGCATCAATGCATACCAAGAAGTCTACATTTATGTCAAGGACCTTTAGTATCGGTGTTGTTATCAACAACTCCTTGAGCCTTGGAAATTCCTCCGCGCATTTTTCGGTCCAAGCAAACCTCTTGTTCTTCATCTACAATTCTGTAATCGGATTTGCTATCTTCAAAAAACCCTCGATGAACCGTCACTAGTATCCCTCTAAACCCATGAAGCTACACACTTCGGGGACATTCGTCGATGTAGGCCATTCCATAATAGACTTGACCTTTACTAGATCTACGACGATACCTTCGCTAGAGATGACATGCCTTAAGTAGTGAATCTTTTATTGATAAAATGAGCATTTAGACAATTTCCCATATAATTTGTTCTCTCGCAGGCACTGCAGTACCAAGCGCAAGTGCTCGTCATGTTCCTCCAACATCCACATGTTATTCAAAATATCGTCAATGAACACTTGAATGAACTTGTCCAAGTGTTCGCGAAACACTTCGTTCATCAAACTCATAAATACCCCCGTGGCATTTGTCATTCCAAAAGGTAAAACAATAAACTCGTAATGTTCAAACCTCATCTTAAAGGTGGTCTTAGGGATGTCATCCTCCTTGTTCTGTAACTGGTGATATCTTGATCTCAAATCGATCTTTGAAAACATCGTCATGCCTTTCATCTGATCAAACAGATCATCAATCCTTGGAAACATATATTGATTCTTGATCGTTTCCTTGTTCAATTCATGGTAATAAATTCAGAGTCTCCATGACCCATCCTTCTTTCGTATGAAAATAATAGATGCACCCCATGGTGACACACTTGGACGTATAATTCCTAGGTCCAAGAACTTCTTCAGTTGCATTCTCAACTCCTGTAACTTCAAGGTCGACATCTGATAAGGCGTTCTTGCTATCGGTTTAGTCCCCGGTTTTAGGTCTATGGTAAATTCCAACTCCCTCTTCAGTGACATCCCATGTAACTCCTCATGTAAGATGTCCATAAAGTCTCTCACCACCGGAAAGTGTTCTACAAATTCTACTACTCCCTTCTTATTTAATGCAAGGATTGCATAAAGCTTACATCCCTTGTGCATTCTCCTCCGTAGTTGGAAGGAAGATATGAACCTCACAAAAACTCCCTGGTTTCGACCTACGATCACGCGTCTCTGTCCCTCATCATAGACCAAACTCAATCGTTTCGTCTTACAGTTAATTATTACCTCATGCGATTCCAACCAGTCCATATCGATCACGATGTCATAACATCTTAAGATCATGATGTACATGTTGGCCCTAGTGATGAAATCTCCTAGGTTAAGGCTACAACCCGTAACCTCTTCTCCAACCTTCTCTTTGGCTCTCGAATCCATTTCTACAAAGATAAACTCATCCTATTCGACTTCCTTTACCTTAATTCTTTTGAGCGTTGCACCATAAATGAAACTCTCTGTAGCACCTCGATCTTTCAAAATACTATGGGTCTCATCAGCAACAATACCTGACGTCTTGAGAATAATCGACTGGTACTCTACCTGACGTTTATTCACCGCTGCATGAATCCGATGGGCCTTGCTCAAATCTCCCACGGTAGCGGGTCTGGTTGATCGAGATGTTCTAGTCCTCTCCACTGGGCAGTCGTGCTGGTAATGTGGCTCCCCACATGTCCAACACCCTTTATTCGGTCCAGTACTCTTGGTACCTAAAGTAGAAGCTGACGGCTCGTCGGCCTAGAACCTTGGTTTGTTCTGTTGAATAAGCCTAAACTGTTGTTGTTGCGTTCGTTGTTGTTGTTGATGTTGTGGTCCTCAGTAAGGAGTCTTCTGTTGAGGCACTGGTCGCTGAGGTGTAGTGAAAATGTATCCTCTTTGGAAGCCACAATATCCTCGTGAATGTCTAGCTGGTGTCTGATGCTGCATCGCAACAGATGACACCTGCTCCGCTGGTCTTGATGGAGTCTTTCTCCAACCCCCACTGATAAGCTCCTCCTCTGCTATGAGGCCCTTCTGGACAACATCATGCAATATTTGAGGCATCAAAATCCTAACATTTGCACGAATGCTGACATTAAGACCAAACACGAACCTATTGACCTTAAGTTTCTCAATATTCAGGTGTGGAGCATATCGAAGGAGTTCCATAAAACGGGCCTCATACTCAGTCACCATACGACCGCCCTGTCATAAGGCGTTGAACTCATTGATATGATGCTCAATGAATTCCTCCGATAAATACCTCTCTCGGAACCATTCCTTAAACAGTTTCCATGACACGTCTTCGATGACCCTCTTCAATTGCGGCATGAGCTTCTTTCTCTTGGTTTTTCCAATTTAATTTTTTTATGTTAATAATTTTTTTATTTTATTTTAATACCTTAATATTATTTAATACTTTCTCATTTACTATAAATATGCCAACCAAGATTTAATCTTATTACCCCTCTTCGCGTCATTTTTCCTTCTCAATATTCTAATTTCTTTAACGAACTATTAGTGGGTTCATTTTGATACCATAATTGGTGTGTTTTGGTTAAAAATCATTTGACTGACTTCGTTAAAATACTATGACCAATTATTAAGCATCCACCTTTCCAAAGTTTTTATAAAATTCAATATTAAGTCCATTATTCTAATTTCTTTAACTAGATATTAGTGGGTTCATTTTGATACAATAATTGGTGTGTTTTGGTTAAAAATCATTTGACTGACTTTGTTAAAACACTATGACGACTTATTAATCATCCACGTTTCCAAAGTTTTTTATAAAATTCAGTATGTCCATTTATTGTTAAAAACAAATTCATTTTTTTATTTATTCAATTTTACCAATAAAATTAATATTGGTAAAACTTTGGGTGATGGGACTTTAATCCTCTGATGCACGTTATTTTGTTTTGGCAATTGTTAGAGTTTATAAATGAATTTTTAAAAACAAATTTCTCATTGGCCTGCACTTAATTCTTGGATACATACTGCACTTAAGTCGCTGCATATACATTGATAATGTTGCAGTGCAGAAGCAATGGCGTTGGAGACTCTGCCATGTAGCTTAATGCCTCGCCACCTCCTCGCCCCAACACACCTACAGTCACCATATTTTTTTTTTTTGTTTCTCCAACATGTTGAAAGGATAAAGAAAAAAACTAAACCAGAATGAAATTGAGATAGGGAGATGCACCTGGATGTTGCAAAATATTTCAATATATCACTTAGATTCTGGTTTCCACCTTCTGTAAAGCACTCTAAGTTCGCAAAATACTTTAGTATATCACTTTATTCTGGTTTCTACCTTTTTCAAGGCGCCCTGAAAGGAAGAAAGCAAATTACAACCACTACAGCTGCAAGC
>JZKD02S1877632.1:566772-604986 GCA_000966675.3 Picea glauca
CGATTAAACTTGCATGTGCATGTACAGTCCACAGATCACAAGGACTAACACTTGATAATGTTGCATTTCAACCTGTTGGAATTCAGATACATGGACTTGTATACACAACATTGTCCCACGTCAGAAGAATAGACTCCTTTCATTTACTAAGTCCTCTCACAAAACATAACTTCAAAGTGAAACATAAAGTTGATATTGAAATGGAACGACTCAGGACCACCGCAAAATGGTAACTGCACTATGATTACCAATTCATACAATCAAATTATTCTGTATCAATTATCTCGCTTAACACACATAGCTTAAATGCACACATGGATGATATACCGAATGACTATGATACAATGCAATTTGATATTTTATGCTTGCAGGAAACACACATGGCATTATGCATGCAAAACCAATAATTCTTGAATCACAATTGCATATCAAGTTACATTACACATGGGGTGATGATATTGATGAAAATACATGTACCAATTTTGGACCATATACATATCGAAGAAAAGAATGTTGAAGTGGTGCTTGAATTTTTTTTTCCATGAGACATAAGTTGCTATAATAATTTGTATGCTACTGCCCATGCAACATTCTCCAACATAGTAGATGTTATTTCCAATGCATTGTGCCATTTCCATCTGAGTAGACCCATTGTACTTGTAGGAGACTTCAATATTTACATGCTACAAAATAATGGCAGAACTAAAGAATTGGAAAACTACATGTGCAAAAATAGTCTCTTCTTTCTGTTGAATAACACAAGGCATCTACAAAATGCACTTATTGACCATGTATGGTCAAATGTGCCCATTCCTCAATACAATATGTTTATCTTAGACACATATTGTTCTGATCACGATAAAATTGATATTGCACTTGAATTATGAGATATACATCAAACATATTGCAAAGTCATATTTCTATGTTTCAAAGCATATCTGTATAGCTTGTTGGAAAAACAAAAAAAAATAAAATTATCCAACTTCTTAGTTTTCCCTCATTTCTACTCATACTGCTCGGGTGACCATACAGTTGGTGTTGTACTTGAATTATAAAATATACATTATGCAAAAAAAATTAAAAAGGTACATCCTTCTAAAAATTATTTGTTACTCTATTCATCTTGTTCTATTTTTTTCAGTATATGTGCATAGTGCTTGCCTTTTTCTTTACATGTTAAATTATGTTCATATCCCTTTTGTTTTGTACTTTTGTTCATAGAAACAAACATGAAAACTGGATGCCGCAAATAACTCCTAACCAGAGATGTGGAGGAATCCATGCAAAGGTTCAATTTTTACCTACATGTCTTCCATACTAAACAATTTTTCATTTACTCTTTGTATTTGTCGAACTTGTTTGTAGGTGTGTTTTTTTTTGTTTTTTTTTCCCTCCTAGAGCCCGCCATCCCATAGGTCCACCATCCAATAAAAGTGCAATGTTGATCCAACTAGCCCGCAAGTCCACTTGTCAATTTTTATATCGCCTAACTATGGGTTCTATTTGTAGGACATGAAACATTAGAGGCCCAATTTATAGCCTGACAGCCTGCAAGTCCGTGATCCAAATAAGTGGCTAAGTATGGAATAAGAGATTTGTGCATATTTGGTATGTATTGCTCATTTCTGGGAACCCGCCAGCCCTGGAGTCTGTGTGTCAATTTGTATATCGTGGAAATCACTAGAAGTACAATGTTGACCCGACCAACCCCCAAGTTCGCTTGTCAATTTGTATATCGCGGAGTTGTGGATGCTATTTGTAAGGAAAAAAACAATAGAGGCTCGTTTATGACCCCACCATCCCGACAAATCGCGATCCAAAAAGTACACATGCTCTATAAAATCTCAACCACCCCACAAGTCCGCTTGTCAATTTGTATATCACGAAACTCTGTGTGCTATTTGTAGGACACAGAATAATAGAGGCCTATTTTTTTGAACACGCCAGCCCGAGAAGCCATGATCTAGAAAGTAGCCAAATATGGAATGCGATATCCGTACATGCTCTATAAAATCTCATGTTCATACTTTATAAAGGTCCATATTTAGTTTTGCCTGGTTTCTACACATACTGATCTGGTCACCACACAGTTGGTGTTGCACATGAATTATGAAATATGCAGTATGAGTCCAACCAAGCCCTTTGGTTTCCTTAGCCAATTTTATGCCCACGGGTTCCCCGCTACGCGTTATCAAACTCTCATTCCCCATGTTTCGAGTGTACATCTTGCATCCAAAACTTGGTAATACATGTCTATGCTCAAGGTTTCCCAAATGACGGACTGACATATTTCATTTCCGTCTAGTCTTGTGCCTGACACTTCGGGCATCTACAATTGGACCCATAATGGAACCTTGCGACTCATTTTCTAATTTTCTTTAATTAAATTGTACAATATCAATATTCATTATTAAAAATTTAGTACTTGAAAATAATGTTTTTAGATAATGGTAGCTATAAAACATATATGTTGTATGTTATACATGTAGACAATCACAATCTTGAACCCACCAGTCTCGGACTCCATCTGTCAATTTGTATATCACAAAACTCCCAGTGCTGTGTGGAGCACACGGGAAAATAGAAGAGTAATGTTGAGAGAGCCATCCCGAAGTTCACCGATAAATTTGTTTATCACGGAAGTATAGGTACTATTTGTAGGAAATGGAACAATAGAGGCCCAATTTTCAGCCCACCAGCCCGAGAACCCGTGATCTAAAAAGTGTGTAAGTATGGAATGAGGGATCCTTACATGCTCTATAAAATATGATATCTATACTTTATAAAAGTACATATTTAGTATGGATTACTCATTCCTCAGAAAATTTCTAGGCTCGGAACTGGCGGATATACGTGTTCATATTTGCACTTACTTTTATATCGCCACCCCGACCATCCGCTTGCCCATTTCATATTGTACATATTACATGTAATGTGTAATGCATATTCAATTTTGAGCCCAACAGTCATGGAGTCTGTCTGTCAATTTGTATATCGCGGAACTCTGAGTTCTTTTTGGAGGACACAGACCAATAGAAGTGCAATGTTGATCCAACTATACCGCAAATCCGCTTCTCAATTTGTATATCGTGCAACTCTGTACATGCTCTATAAAATGTCATTTCCATAGTTTATAAAAGTACATATTTAGTATGTATTGCTCCTTTATCAGAGCTACCTAGCGTTGGAGTCCGGCTCTCAACTTATATATCATGAAATCAATAGAAGTACAATGTTGAGCCAGCTAGCCCACAAATCCGTTCATAAATTTTTATATCGTGGAATTCTGGGTGCCATTTATAATGCATGAAACAATAAAGGCTCTTTTTTAGCCTGCTAGCTTGAGAAACTGCGATCCAAAAAGTGTACATGCTATATAAAATCTCAGCCAGCCTGCAAGTCCCCCTGTCAATTTGTATATCGCGAAACTCTGGGTACTATTTGGTGGACATGGAACAATAGAGGCATATTTTTAGCCCGTCGTCCCGAGAACCTGCGATCCAGAAAGTGGCCAAGTATGGAATGCGATATCCCTACATGATCTATAGACTCTCATGCCCATACATTATAAAGGTAGATATTTAGTTTTCCTTGCTTTGTACACATGCTGGTATGGTCACGACACAGTTGGTGTTGCACATAATTATGAAATATGTACAATGAGTTCGACTGAGCACTTTCATTCCCTTTGCCAATTTTATGCCCACGGGTTCTCTACTAGGTGTTATCGAACTCTTATTTCCCATGTTTCGATTGTACATCTTGCATCCAAAACTTGCATAATCCATGTCTATGCTCGTGGGTTCCTAGACAATGCAGTGCCAGATTTCATGTCCTTCTATATCTCTACATAATGAGTCCAACCGACCACCATTCATTTTCATAGTTCACGAATTTTATGGCCACGGATTCCTTTATGGGCGCCATCCAAATCTCATGCCCTGTGTGTGCGGTATACATTATTCCGCTCGAAAATTATCTATGTAGCATATTTGTTGTATGTTATACATGTAAACAATCACAATCTTCAACACGCTAGTCCTAGAGTCCCTCTGCCAATTTCTATATCGCGAAACTCTGGGTACTATTTGTAGGACACAGAATAATAGAGGCCCAATTTTGATCCTGTCGGCCTGAGAACCCGTGATCGAAAAAAATGGCGATCCATAAATACTTGAAAATATGCATATTTAGTTTTCCCTAATTTGTACAGATACTGCTCAACTAATTTTATGGCCGCGTTTTTGAGATAATGTTAGATATATAACATATATGTTATATGTTATACATGTAGACAATTTCAATGTTGAAGGCACCATTCCTACAGTCCGTCAACTAATTTGTATATCGCAGAACTTTTCTTGCGATTTGTAGTACACAGAACAATAGAGGCCCAATTTTGAGCACGCCAGTCTGAGAACCCGCGATTCAAAAAGTGTCGTAAGTATGTAAGTCTGCCTGTCAATTTGTATATCACAGAACTCTGAGTAATATTTGGAGGACACAAAACAATATAAGTGCAATGTTCATCCCGTAAGTCCTCTTCTCAATTTCTACATCGTGCAAGTCTGGGTACTACTTGTAAGAAACAGAGCAATAGAGGCCCACTTTTGAGCCCGCCAGCATGAGAACTTGTGATCCAAATATTGTACATGCTTCCCTTCACTATGCTTCCTGAAACCTTACACAAAATCACACTTTCCATTCTTAGTCACTTTCCTGCAATTCCACAAATATACAAACCCTCCGCTGAACTGCACCATCATGCCCTCCTACATTTTATGTGTTTTGCAGTCAACAATTCCGACTCATGCAGTTTCACCGTTGGACACTCGCTTGTCCTCACTATCGCTTGTAAACTTATTTTAAAGCCTGTCCGACCATTTTTTCAGACTTGGCCATTCCTTCCTTGCTTGATCTTCCCCATCTCTTTCACCTTAGCACGTGTNTGCAATTCCACAAATATACAAACCCTCCGCTGAACTGCACCATCATGCCCTCCTACATTTTATGTGTTTTGTAGTCAACAATTCCGACTCATGCAGTTTCACCGTTGGACACTCGCCTGTCCTCACTATCGCTTGTAAACTTATTTTGAAGCCTGTCCGACCATTTTTTCAGACTTGGCCATTCCTTCCTTGCTTGATCTTCCCCATCTCTTTCACCTTATCACGTGTCCATAATAATAAATAATGTTTATATATATATATATATATATATATATGTCTTGTTTTAAATATTTAATGCTAACATATCATCATGCATGCACCGTCTAGATTGTCATTGATGGGTGCAAGGCTCGACAGTTTCTGCCATTAATCCGCACTAAACCAATATTTGCAGAGGATTTTGTTATCCCTTCCCATTGTTAATTTCAAATACCATGGAATGTCATTGGAATTCCGTCAACTTGGTTCCTTCATGAAACCTCCAATCCTTAAATGTTCTTCGCCGTAACCGCCACCTTCGCACTTCTAAGTATGCAACAATTAAACTTTACTTCTAACAACTCATCATACAACACGCATAGAGATTGTCATTAATGTGTGAATATCTCGAGGAGATTTTCCATTTGCATGCATTGAACAAATGTTTCCGGAGGGTTATATTGTCCCCTCCATTTGTTCATTTCAAGCAACATCTGGACCAAACCAACGTTTTCATAAACTACTGGCAGCATCTCCACAACAGTTCTGTAGAGGTATAGTGAACATATTTGGGCCTGAGGACCATAAATTAATAGTTCATCCTAAAATTGATAGTTCTCATAAGCTTCCCGTGCAGAAGAAGGGAAAAAAATTGTAGGGGAGGTGGAGCAACTCAAAATTTAGAGTGAAAACATGGATCTTGACGCTGATATGGATAGCATATTCTACAACCTTGATCATCCCAGAAATGCAATTCACCATGGCTACCCAATGGACATAGTTGATACCGAATTTTTTTATGCAGATGAATCCTTCATATTCCAGAGTGTTGTTTTTGAAAGCGAATCAAAAAAATTAATTAGTGAAAAAGAGATGTAAAAAATAAGAAAAGAAATCATCGTTTAGAACTTGACCTTGCCAATATGAAACCATGCAAAATCTCTCAACTTCACATGGCAACTAGAGATGCTCTTCATGATTCCATTGGTGTCATTGAGGCCGAGAATGCCAAACTAAAGGACCGAATTAAGGAATTAGAGGAAGATTTGTTTCCTATGCCATTGCTTGGAAGTCCTTTGGAAACAACCATGCCTGTGACTCCCTTCACCCCTACAACAAATCTAAAAGGCTTCTCCAGCTTCCTTGCATCCTGTAGAGGATATGTGGAGAAAAATATCAACAAAGGAACGGAATTGATTACTAAGGCATGGAAAACATCACAAAATATGGATTCCTTGGGAAGCAGGGCACATAACTTGCTCCAACTTCTACACATGGATTTAAAAGATGAAGAAAGTTTCTATTTGCACACGGTCATCCATTTTTCCTTTAATGTCAACAACATGCCAGACACGGCAAGAAGACAACATGATATCCCATCCAAAAAATGACTCACTCAATTAAAAGCATGCTGGAAAGAGAAGGTGAAGAACATGTATCTCATCGTCCAATCATGTGAGCAAGCAATATCAAAGAAATAAACACTATTCAAAAATCTCACCAAAATAGACTTAGCCGGAAGGAAAAATGACTTCCAAGACCCCATCTTAATCGTCAACTCATTGGCGTTAAGCAAGCAAGCTTTCGATAAACAAATTGCTAATTTTAAGGCCTCGTCTTTGGAATTTTTATACAGTATTCTTGAATATCATGAAGAACACGTGGACAACTGGCTAGCCCTCTATTCTGTAAATAATGGAGACATTCATCAGGCTTTGTCTAATATTTCTATTGATCTAAGAGAATTAGAAAATGAACTTTTTAGGATTAAAATTCGGAATGACATCAACGTCGCCCCCTTGAGAAGCTATATTGAAGAGAACTTGAAGTGGGTCACTCACGAAATCCAACAGGAAAATGCATCAACAAGCAAATATAAAAATTACTTATATGGAACATTGTTATAAATCCTTTGTTTATCAATCCAATTATTCAATCGGGTCGACAAAAAAAACCAACAAGAAAAGGCATCAACAAGAAAATACCAAAATTACTTATATGTACCATGCCTGTAAGTGTATACTGATAGTCCTTTCTTTACCAATCTAGTTATTCCACCTTTTCTGAATATAAATCTATAGCGAAAGACTGATATCTTCCCATTTCTACTTTTCAGGTATTACATTGTACTGTGTCCCACTTCTTCTTTCCAGTCCTATTTCTTGTACATATTTATCTTATGTTCCGCGGGAGTCCCAATCCCACCCTATATGACTAACACATTTAAATTTCCAGGATTATGTAACAAACTATTATTTTTTTCATATATTCCAAATAAAACTATTGTTTTGTCTTCTTATATATTTATGTGTTCCTAGATTTTTATCTTCAGCTATGTTGAATGTGAAGACATTTTGTTTATTTTATTTCAAATTTTTTTTTTTTCGATGCATATTTTTTCTTGCCTCGTCATTTTCAAAATTAAATATGTCATAAATCACTCACTCAAATTTGAGATATCATATATATATATATATATGTTTCTTTAAATTTCAAGGAATATGTAACAGGTTTTATTTATTTTTTATATAAATGTCACAAAATTGTGTTCATTGCTTTTTTTCTACTTACACATATAGACAGTATGTCATTTCTTGCATCTTTACCACCTGTCCTTCATATCACTTGCCATAGAGGCCCTTAAAATTCAAATAGCTTGCAAGTCCGCTTGTTAATTTGTATATCGCAGAACTCTGGGTGCTCTTTGTATGCCACAGAACAATAGAGGCCCAATTTTCAGCCTGCCAGCCCGAAAACCCATGATCAAAAAACTGGCTAAGTATGGAATCAAGGCTCTGTGTATGCTCTATAAAATATCATCCCCATACTTTATAAAACCACATAGCTCATATGTATAAAAGTAAATATCTACTTTATAAAATTACATATTTGGTATGTATAATTTATGCTGTCTAAGAACCTATAATTTGATAAATTTCAATTTTTTGTGTAAACTAATTTGGGAATGATAATTTTTTTTTGGGATTTTGTCCACGATCGTATGTAAAACATATGTAAATAAAACAAATTCGGGAATGTTAAATTTTTTGGACACGAGGCTCTTAAAATTCAAATAGTCTGCAAGTTCGATTATCAATTTGTATATGACGAAACTCTGGGTGCTATTTGTAGGCCACAGAACAAAAGAGACCCAATTTACAGCTCGCCAGCCCGAGAACCCCCGATCCAAAAACTGAATAAGTATGGAATGATGGCTCCATGCATGCTCTATATATCTACTTTATAAAATTACATACTTGGTATGTATAATTTATGCTATCAATGAACCTATAATTTCATAAATTTCAATTTCTCGTGTCGAGGAGCCCTTGTTTTAAAGAAAACTAATTCGGGAATGCTATTTTTTTTTTTGCTTTTGTCCACGAACCTATGTAACAGACGTTACTACTATTTTTTTGTGTTTTTGTCCACGAGTGGATATAAAGAAAACTAATTCGGGAATGCTAAATTTTTTGGATATGAGGCCCTTAAAATTCAAATAGTCCGCAAGTTTGATTGTCAATTTGTATATCGTGGAATTCTGGGTGCTATTTGTAGGCCACAGAACAACAAAGACCCAATTTATAGCCCGCCAGTCCGAGAACCCGTGATCCAAAAACTAGATAAGTATGAAATGAGGGCTCCATGCATGCTCTATATATATACTTTATAAAATTACATATTTGGTATGTATAATTTATGCTATCGAGGAACCTATAATTTCAAAAATTTCAATTTCTTGTGTCGATGAGCCCTTGTTTTAAAGAAAACTAATTCGGGAATGCTATTTTTTTTGGAGGAGGCCCTTAAAATTTAAATAGTCTGTAGGTCCAATTGTCAATTTCTATATCGTGGAACTCTGGGTGCTATTTGTAGGCCACATAACAACAAAGACCCAATTTACAACCCGCCAGCTTGAAAACCCGTGATCGAAGAAGTGGATAAGTATGGAATGAGAGATCCATGCATGCTCTATATATCTACTTTATAAAATTACATACTTGGTATGTATAATTTATGCTATCAAGGAACCTATAATTTCATAAATTTCAATTTCTTGTGTCGATGAACCCTTGTTTTAGAGAAAACTGATTCGGGAATGCTATTTTTTTGTGTTTTTTCCCACGAACCTATGTAACAGACGTTACTGTTATTTTTTTGTGTTTTGGTCCACGAGTGTATGTAAAGAAAATTAATTCGGGAATGCTAAATTTTTTGGACACGAGGCCTTTAAAATTCAAATAGTCTACAAGTCCGATTGTCAATTTCTATATCGCGGAACTCTCGGTGCTATTTGTAGGGCACGGAACAACATAAGCCCAATTTTCAGTCCGCCAGACCGAGAACCCACGATCCAAAAACTGGCTAAGTATGGAATCATGGCTTAAAAGTACATATTTCCTATGTATAAAAGTAAATATCTACTTTATAAAATAACATATTTGGTATGTATAATTTATGTTGTCCCTATAATTTGATAAATTTCAATTCCAATTGTGTTTATGAACCCTTGTTTTAAAGAAAACTAATTCAGGAATTTTTCTCCATGAACATATGTAACAGAGTTACTACTATTTTTTTGTGTTTTTGTTCAGGAACTTATGTAAAACATATGTAAAAAAAAAATACTTCGGGAATGCTAAATTTTTTTGTGTCGAAGAACCTTTTAAATGTTAATAATTTTTGATAAATTTCCAAAAAAACTAATTCAGGAATACTATATTCTGCATGAAAACCAAATGTATTTCAACTTCCTACCCAGACTAGGTGGCCTTTATTCTCATTCCAACCTGACAAGGACTACGCTGCCATGCAGCACTTGTCACTGTGTTGCATCAATGCAATATGTGTATCAAATGTATAAGTTATCATTTACCAAATGCAGAATATTGCTCGAGAGTTTGGTGTTTTGTCGTTCATTGATTCCAAGAAGATTTGGGGCTAACAGCTAAATAAAATCTATATCAACTTTTCATTTAAAATAATAAATCATAAATATCATAAACATTTACCATTGCTTGGTTGTGCGTTGCACAATTTTTCTACTTTTCGTAGAGGCTCGTTTTCACGTCGTTTCTTGCATTCTCTTACCATATTTGTTCAATTATGAAGACCTCTGCACTTCTTTCATATCCTCGTTCTATCATCTTTCAGTAGATTTCTTCCCGCAGAATTTTGTGCTTTATTTTACCCTTGTTGAATCTGGATTTCATTTCAACCTTTAATATTACCAAAAAAATTGTTTCTTGAGAGCCACTTCATTTGAACTAGGTTTTTTTTTATTATGGTTTCCCCCAGTTTTCTCGTTAGTGTCATTTTGGAGCAAATATATTCGACAGCTACTTCGATTTTATGGCAAAACACGAAATACATAATCACTTAATATTATAAAGACTTCAAAAGTAGACTCCTTCTGCGCAAATAGTAAATGTTGTTCGATTAAAAAATTTAATTGGCTGTACAGATGGTCGCGAATTTGCCACTTCCTAGTAATTAGGTCAAAACTAAACATTTAATATCTGAGATTTAATGTCCAAACCAATTGAACATTAAAAAACAAAATCTATTTTAGCAATGTACTTTAAAACCCTTTCACAGTTGCCTTGTTATACTTTTAACTAACACTAAAATTGATTTATCCTTATACTAATCAAAGCATTAAAATGATTGTTAATATTATTTCAAATCATAGAGTATACCGTTAATAATTTTATTCTGACATGTAATGAAAACCGTTGAAGATATTCCAAATCAAAGAAAAACAAAATATAGTTTACCATTAGCTCGAGAGGAGCATATTGAAGCTTGAGAGATTACCGTAACTTCTATTTGATTGAGAGACATATCCTGCATCAAATTCTTGTGTTCTTTTCACTTGTTATGCCAATGAGAATTCTAAAACCAATATTAGACAATCTTTGCCTCTATATTACCATAAATTTTTAGTATATTTACAATCTCAGCTAAGCGATAGTGATTAGGGTTACGTTCACCCTCTTTGAACAATTAGTCCAAAATATCTATCTGCCGAGAAGAACAACTCCGAAAGGCCATACTTCCTCTATCTTCAGAAGTCTTTGCTCACCCAAATGAACAGATTCGAAAACCCTAAGAAAAATATATTAGTTTCAAATTTAAAAAAAGAAGAAGGGGAAACTGACGTGGAAATTAAAACTAAAACTCCACACTTTAGGGAGAGAAAATGCGATGATTGAGGAGGTGGATCAATGGATATATTAATGAGCCTGGATCCCATAGAGCTGTCGGGATCAAGCGACCTTGTACATGTTTGTTATCATGGAAAAAAGAAACAAATTTGGATCTTAAATTTCTTGTTTGACTAAACAAAAATAGAACGCGGACAAAGGTGCCTTGGCACAAATGGGTCTAAATCCTTGATCAAATTCAATTAATTTTAGTTTCTTCCAATTGGATTTTAAATAATTTTAAATAATTTTGAATTTCCTCATTAAAATAATAAAACATCATCTACGAGTCTAGCTACATATCATATGCACAGGTGTGAGGAGTTGATAACCATTATATTTAACCTAACCTATGGCTTTTAATATTTAACCTATATCTCCACGGGTGTGAGGAGTCGATAACTATTATATTTAACCTAACCTATGGCTTTTAATATTTAACCTCTTGCTATGCAACTTATCCTTGTTAATATCTCGCTCACTTCACTAATCCTACAATATATTGCTCCAACCTAACATTATTTCTCTCTCTTCCTCTTTTTTCTATCAATTAACCCCTTTTTTTCTCCAACCTAATCCTTATTTTAATACTTTATTTAAACAACATATTATTTTAATTTAATATTTTTAAATTAAGATATTTATTTAATTTTTCCTTTATAATATTCTAATTTAATTATTAGATAAATTTAATTCAATTTAATATTTTAATTATTTTTCTCCCCTATTTCTAACAAGTTATTTTACTCTAACTTATTATTTAGTGCTAACATTACCATAATTTTGTTGAGTTAAGAGGTTAGGCAAGTTAGTAGTGTGAAAAATATTTTGAAAATGAGATCTAATATGGGTATAGGCTGGAAAATATAAGAAAAAGTGCTTTTCATATTCAACGTTCTTAGTGTCATAGAGTTGACACACTCTTTAGTTGTGTGGCATTTCAGGAATTGACCAATGTCCAATTTCACTATGGAGCTCGTGAGAATTTGTTCTTATCTTAACAATGTTTATTTTTTCTTTACACTTGGAAAAACCAATAGATAATTTTGATATTTTTTCTTTACACTTGGAAAAACCTATAGATAATTTTGATCTTCTATATTAGGTTTGATTACATCTTTATAATACCTTAATTTTCTTTTTTCCTCTAACTCTTTATCACACCACATTTTCTCCTTAAATTTTGATTTGACGATTTTTTTAATAGTATATTTATTCTGCAAAATTGGGTCTTCCATGATTCCCTAATAGTTTATCCAAGACAGGGCATGTTTATGCCATCCACGCTTGAGTCGATGGTGGTTACGACTCAATTTTGAAGTAATTTTAGGATGTCTCTTGTCTTCCATGTTTTAAAACTTGTTCTTATACATTAACTATCTAGTCATAGCCGTGATCTCAATGGGGGAGAGGTTTGTTTCTAAGAGGAGGATGGGATAGGGTGTATTTTCTTTAATTTTAAGATTATAGGTTATAAAATTCTTTTGTATTTTCTCTATGTTTCTCTAGTATTCATGAGAGATACTACAACCCCACACTTCACATCCATAAAGAATAACATGTGTAACAAGAGTCTCAAAGAGGATTTTCTTCCTATCTCAACTCCAAAGATTAGTTGATTTACAATTATTTTCAAGCCCATATTAAGATTTCCATCCCCCAATTATCCTTTTCTCAATGCTATAATGTCAGTTAAGCTTGTGGTGAATATCAATTCCAAGATATTTGTATGAATTCACTTCCTCCAAGTTGTTTTTGTCATATACAAAGGTATCATAGGTGATCTTATTGGATTTAATAATCATGACCTTAGTATTATCAATACTAATAGTCATACCCATATTGGAGCAAAAATCCTTGAGGATTGTTAGTTGGTTTTCAAGATCATGGGGACTCCTTGCCATAATAAAGATATCATCGACATAAAGAATAAGATTGATGACTATACCAATGAGACTAGGGCCGACACAACTGCAATCTTCTAACTTGTCAATGTATATGCCAAAAGGGTTAGGGGACAAGGGAAAACCTTCTTTGACTCCAATATTGAAGTTAATATCGTTTGACCATCCCTCAATGTTTTTAAACTTAGAAATAACATTCTCATACTTCCTTACTGCAAAATCCCTCAACTCAAGAGACATTTTTATCTCTTCCAACCTATTCCAACGGTTTTTCCTAGGAACCATGTCAAAAGATTTTCTAAAGTCAACAAAACAACAACAAAAAATGGTTTTAGTATTACATAACTCCTCTGCAATGATCCTAAAGGTAAAAAGATGGTCCACAATTGAATGATATCTCCTAAACATAGCATGGTCTTTATCTCTTTTACAGTGGCTTTCTAGCCACAGGTTAATCTTCTTTTCCAAAATAATTCCATAAAGCTTGGCTAAAATGAGGCTAATAATAATGGTCCTATAATTAGAGGGAATGTTTTTATCCCCATTTTTAAAAATAGGAACAATGAGGCTTTACATCTAGGGTTTAGGGAATCCCTGTTTGACTGTTAAATTGAAGATCTTTTGTATGTGAGAGATAAGGATAGGCTCTTCAATTTTAAAATTTTTAGATTGGTAACCTTTAATGTCCTTATCTTTCCCATTTTCAATCCACTTAACCCCAAAATCTATGTCATCTAATGAAAAAACTCCATCCTTTGTACGGACAATAGGAATGGTGTCCATGGAATTAGAGAACTCATAAAGGCTTTTAAGGTATGAATTCCATTCCCTTAATGGAATCCTGTTATTTTCTTTAGTATTTCATTTTAGAATTTGGTTCCAAAACCTCTTACGATCCAACTTATATAGCTGTGAAACTTGCTCTTTCCTTTTATTGAAATAGTACATTTTTTTCGTTTTAATTAGGGATTTGTACGTATTGATCTTATCGAGTTTTAAGGACTCATTAGAAGCATCCCTAATGGATTTTATAGCAATTTTACACTCTTTATCATACCAAGGTTTGGTCATTCTATTATTATTTTTATAGGACGCCTCAAAATAGAACTTGTTAATAGAAGTGGAAAGGGTAGCTGTAAAATTATGATAGAGTTCTTCAATGTTGTCCTTATAAGTTAGGATATTTAATTTACTATTTAAATCCTTTAAGAAAAGGTTAACTTTACTTTTTTCAAAGCGCAAATTATTATCATAATTCTCTTCAATGGAACTCATGTGCATGGAAACGTTTAGAGTTAGGGTTAAAGGTTTATGATTAGAGTCAGACTCATGGTCATTTAAAAGATCAAAAGTTGTTATTTGGTTGGAAGCGGGGATATGAGATATCACATAATCTATGAAACTACTACCTATCCCATGGATACAAGTCATCTGGTTGGAGTTTGGTCACTTCATTACTCCATTGCAAATTATTAGGTCTTGTTTGCTACAGAGCTTTACCAAACAAATTCTCAATTAGATATTGAGACCTTCTTTTGTAGCTATTAGATGAAACAAGGTCCTCATATATCCATAAAGGATTATAGATGGAATTAGTACTTAAAAGAGTTATAAAAGATTATGGTTGGAATCACTACTTTATTCACTTTTTTTTTTTTTAATTTAATACATTTCATTATAATATAAATTTAATTCAATTTAATACTTTATTATTAATTTAATATTTTTTTTTCCATTCTCTCTCTATCCCTAACAACCTCCTTATCTCAATCTAACTAATTACCTAATGGCAATTAATGTTTTCCTATTTATTTACAAACCCCAATGCTATTTTTCCTATTTATTTACAAACCCCAATGCTCTTTTACAACTTATTATCTATTCAGAGAGAGATAGAGTCACTGAGAACTTTGTAGGGCTCTTCCAGGTGGGCATTGAGCTTGTGCAAGTGTGCACAGAGAGAACTCTTTGTGAAGTTCAGGAATAAGAGTATCAGAGGAAGGTACTCATAGAGCTATTGAACACTCTGTAGAAAATGCTCAGCAAGGTGTGATTTGAGAAGAAGGTTGCCAGGAGGGCACGAAGTTTTCCTTTGAAAGGAAACAGAAGGTCTGAGACCCTTAGGAGACTGAGTAATTCAAAAAACTCAGAAGAGATAACACACAGAGTGCGTGGGAGATAGACTCATTCTAAGTCCTAAAGATTAGAATATATAATGCTTATAGAAGTGAAGATGAGATCCAGGAGGCGAACTCGCAGGAGAAAGTTCAACGACTGAATCCTTTGAACACTAAAAAAATCTTCCAAGGCAGAAGAAGTCAAAATATCAAGAGGAGGAGTGACACCAACTATCAAATCAGTTGTGGGGAGGAGCCTGGCTTGTTAGATCAGTGTTGGGTAGAACAAAGGAAGCACAGAGGAAAGGAACTGATCCCATCCATTGGGTTTGAGAGTGAAGGACCAACAACCGTTGCATCCAAAGGTAAGCACATGAGACTTAACCCTTGTGTGCATAGGAGAAGTGGACTTGTCAAAGTCTCGAAGTCCTGAAGTGATTTGGGACCTTCCCTCGTCAAGGAGGATAGGTGGCATAATATCCACAACTTCAGAAGTTGTGGACAAGGAGGAGGAGAAACAACCGAAGTAAATCTTGGTCATTGATCTGAAAGTGGACGCATGGCACCAGATCTAGAAATTTGAGTACGGAGCACTCTGGAGGAATATCTCAATCATTGATCGAGGAGGAGGTCAAAGGACCGTTGATCTGGTATTGGTCCAAAAGATCCAAAGTTCCAAAGAGAATCAAGGTTGTTGATTTGGAGAGGACGTGTGGCAGAAGATATGTCACTCAGGGGAAATTCACTTCGAAGATTTGTATGTGTGGAGACGTGAGAGCTCCCGAAGGCTAGAGAGATGAAGTTGATGATAACATTCCGATTGTTGAGGACAGGTGCCAATATATGTTCTACTCTGGAAGATTGTCATACGTGGAAAAGCAGATAGTTGAGAGTTGAAACTCCCAAGGGTCGGAGAGCCAGAATCAACTGTAGTTGTTGATTTGGAAGGGAGCTATGTGTCGACATATCATGTAGAGATGGGATCGCGTGTGGAAGGATGAAATAAGGTATAAAAGGGAGGATATATAGTAGTCGTTGATCATGGATCATCGTCAAGGGATTGGAGATCGACGGATGAGCTAGACTGTGGGGCCAAAAATTGCCCCGATGTTAAAAATTTGAGAACGGGCTGCAATTTATACCATGGTTTTAATGAAGTGATGCATGGTAGCTGGAGGTGAATTGCAGGGTGAAAAGTGGGTTGGCCTAAAACCACTCTTTCGCACACCCACAATTGCAGTTTTCCATGAGGTCATATCCCAGGGTCATATGAAGGAAAGGGTTAATGAAAAAGGGGTTAGCACCTAAAAATTGGAGTTTCGGAAGCGTGTTAGAATATCCCATGGGTCTGATAGGACCTGTGCCTAAAGGAGAAAAGAGGGAATGCGTATAATTTTTTTGGGTTCAATCATGAGCCCAAAGAGTCAATTCGACTCAGAATATTGAAAGATACTTTAACCGGGAGGTCAACAGACCCCACTCAGATAGGGGAATTGTGTCGAAAGTGCTCAGGGTAAAAATAATCATGCATAGTGATCACAGTGAGAGAAAAAGAAGATTCAGGAATCTGAGAATAATTGAAGACTTCTGGGTTGAAGAAGGAATTTTTTTATAGGGATAAATAAGTTGTTGCAATTTATGTGGCAGCACGTCTATTACGGCTTGTTGGGTTAGCCAAAGGAAAGAATGCTTGCATGTTTGCAAGTTTTGTTGGTGATGTTGTTGCATAAGGAGTGAAGAAATAGAGAGTTGAAGTGTTGGTTATAAGTTTGATAAAATAAGCATGAAAGCTTCTACTACCATCATACTTTCAGGTAGTATAAAATTTATTAATGGCAGTCATGTAGGTATGAGTTGTTATTACTCTTTTTGCATAATTACTGAAAGGAAATTTAGGTAAGAATTTCCTCATCCATAGTTATTTTATAAAATCACATGATTATAATATTTAATGCATACCACTAGATGTGGTAAAGGCTGGAGGCCTGTATCAATTCAAATATTTTTAGCTTCTGAATGAAAACACTGACATAGTAGAATGTCATGTTAATTTGGTTATGGGGTAGTAACCAAATAATTAAAAGATAAGAACTTGTTATAGGAATGAATGCCAGTAAGCTAGTCATGTATGAGACCAGGACATGACTGGATATGGCAAGGTATGGATATGGAAAGTTTATGAGCTACACGAGTACTAAAAGCTTCCTACTTTTAAATAAAACTTGGATTGTAACCTTTTTGCTAACACTATTGAACACCACAAAATTATATTCTTGGTGTAGTGTTCAGGTCGAAAAGGAAGGCACCCAATTAATTGGGAAGACAATAGGAACTGTGTAGAGAATGTGTCAAAACATTGGCCATAATTCCAACTTATGGATGGTGAGATACATGACTGAGATAAAAAGCATTATGTAATTCAATGCAAGGTGTGTTGAATAAGTATGCACTAAAAATTGCACTGATCCATAGTAAGAGATAGAATTGTATACTAAATGCAATGGTTGAATGTGTTTTATAAGTACATGTATACATATTATTGCATGGAAATAATTGTTACTAACAATTGAAATGTTGTGAACTCATGAATTTGAGGACATTTCAGGAGTTTCTAGACATTGCAATAGAACAGTTGCAAGTCAAGTAGTTGCATGAGCATTGACTACATGAAATTTTCTTATTCATAAAAAGAAGTAATGAACTTACAGATATTACTGTGAACATGCATATGCATAGAATGATGATTCTTTCTATTTTATTAAATTGTTTGGTAATTATGATTGAATTGCTAGATGGAGACAATTCTAAATTAATTGCATATGGTTTTGTACATATTGCAATTGAATTATGATGTACAGGAAATACTGACAATTGTTAGCAGTATGYAAGATGAAGCCTTGCGGAAAAATGCTATACAGTTTGGTGCTTGTGGAAAACCAYAAGGAAGGTTGTAATATTAATATGGMAACAACCAAGAATAACTATGAAATGGAATTTCATGTTTTGGGGAAAAAGTTGAATTCCTTTTTGAACTAAGTTGGAGTTCCTAAATGAATTATTTTATGTTTTCTCATGATAACTGCATGCGGGTGATGCAGATGAAATGATGATTAAAGTTAGAATGTTGACTACAGAGAGTAGCTTCGGAAAGATATTGATTGGAAATCTCTAAGGGTAGTTGGAACTCCAGGAGCCACGGTGCTCTGAGACTTCCTAAGCCGGCTTGTTGTTGAAGCCCAAGGAAAGGGAGGTGTAGTAGCCGATGGAATGCATGACAATGAAGGTGTACAATCCTGGGGTGGGACATGCATGTGGGGAAGGAGAGACTGTTGGTTGTAGTGTTGTTGAGGTTTGGTACCTTGGTCTAGACCATGTTGACGTGGAAGGTCTTCTCAATCAAAAGATAAGTACAATTATCTATTTATTGTATGTTGTGTATCTTGTATATAGGTTATAATGTTATTAGAATTTCATGTACACACACACACACACACATATATATATATATATAGATACATTGCATATATGCTTGCATTACCTGCATCCATGACTATACATAATGTGTTTCATACTTCATTGCTTAAGAAATATATACCTGATGCTAATCATGGTATTGAATGGAATGTGTTTTAGATGGAGCAAGAAGGTGTCTTGCAAGTGCATCCGATGCGCATATTGGACCAAAAGAGAAAACAACTCCATAATAAATCCATAGGTCTTGTAAAGGTCTAGTGGACCTAATACAGTCCTGAGGACGCAACATGGGAGCATGAGGATGCTATGTGGGAAGAATACCCACATCTTTTTGAAGATTTTGGAAATCTTGATGATGTTGTGTAAAGAGTTGCATTGGGGACAATGCAAAAATAGGGGGATGGGATTATAATAACCCAAGATCGATCCCGAGTTGTATTTATAAATTGTAAACATATTTTGTAGGATGGTGAGCCGAGTGTTGATAAGATGGTGGGATTATGTGTTTATTGGGTTGGAGAGCTTAAGTGTTAAAGGCCAAGAGCCTGATTTTGTATATGTAATTATAAAGATCATTAATAAAATATAAATATCGCTGCGTATAGACCGACCACTAGAAAGAGTGATGGGGGGATAATCTTTCACAAGGTTGGGTAAGGGAGGAGGCTAAGTTTTTGGGCCTAGGGGCTAAGCTAGGGGGCTTACCTATAAAGAAATAATATTTATTATTAATTCCTAAAGGATAAAAGGGACATGTTGAGTGTTGAGTGTTTTATCCTAAGTCCTAGGAGAGGCAACATGCACAAAAGGAAACACATGCATATCCAAAAAGACAAGTGTCGAATTGGGTACATGCAGTTAAAGCTGAAGCGTCAGCTATGTTGGGGGTTGGCGGGTCATTCTTCGATCCTCCACCTAAATCGTTTGGCCATTCCCCATCCTTCATGAATTTAGTTTAGCTCTGTGATCGACCTCTTCATTGATTCCTTGTCATGCACCCTGAAACTAGTGAAAAACTCATGGACTGAGCCATGTCTCCTGTGAATTTTGAGCACCCTATAAACATCTGAACCTTTTTTCCTTTGCGTCTGCATCTTCATACCCACATACAGTTAAGGCCTGTGGACTGAGCTGTGTCTTCTGTGAAGTCTGAGCATCCCGTATTTTCCTATGTTGTGTTGTGTCATAACTATTGGTTGTTGTGGCCATGCAGATCCTTGACTGAGTGTGGCTTGTTGTCATCATTTTATCCTTGCAGAGATGAGTTTGTACCTTAACCATTTTGGGTTCCTACCTTCTATTTTCCTGAGTGGTATTGACTAGTGGTTGTTTTCCTCACATTGCGGGAATTGGGTTGAAACTGGTTGAAGAAGTAGGTTTTCAGGCCTATGGTTGAAGAGGCGGGTTTTCAGGCCTATGAGCATCTCTCTCCAGGTGAGAGAGTTTTATGGGAAGTGGTTTTCTCCTAGAGAGAGTCCAAAACTAGCTACAGAGCTCTGAGAATTCCTGATCCAGCCTGTTGTCGAGACCCTAAGAGGGAGTTGAAGCAGTCGATGGACTGTGTGACAGTGAAGGTGTATACTCCCAGGTGGAACATGCATGTGGGGAATGAGAGTCTGTGAGTAGTGGGCGCAAGAAGGCTCCTAGAGAGAATCCTTCCAGTTTCACTGTGCAGTTTCCTATAACCTGAACCTAGTCTAGGAATCCCTTGCCCTGGGTGGAGCTTACTCCCATCTCAGGGGTGACCCACAATTGAGTGTGATGAGAAATGTGGTCTGTGGCTGGGATCATAACTATGGTCGACATGGTGCGTATCGACATAACTCTTCTACTGATCCTTCACTTCCTTGAGCCTTTATCTTATTGTTTTCATTTGATACTCCATTTCTTAGATCACTTTCAGTCCCACCAGGACCCTATACTCAAGACAATATCAACTCAGAGGCATCCGACATGGTTGTCTGTAAAGAAACTAGAAAGGCACTATCTTAATGTTTCTTTGATAAATTTTGTTATATGCAAATTCTACTAGTGAGAATAATTCTTCCCAACGCTTCTGTTAGTCCATAACATACATACAAAAAAAATCCTCAAATATTTGGTTTATTCGTTCGGTCTGCCTATCTATCTCCGGGTGATACACGATACTAAATTTAAGTTGGGTTCCTAAGGCCTCTTTGAAACTAGTCCAAAATCATCCAGTAAACACCAATTCTTGATCGAATATAATCCTCTTAGACACAACATGCAGCCTCACAATATCGCTGATGAAAGCTCTAGCTATGTTAGGTGCCTAATACGTCATACACACAGGAATAAAATCAACACTCTTAGTCAGAGTGTTAACTACCAAAAAACTCGAGTCATGTCTCCCTGTTGTCAATGGAAATCCAACAATGAAATCCATCGAAATGACCTCCCATTTGGATTTCAAAATAGCGTGCGGTTGTAGTAATCCTGCTAGATGTCTATGTTCAGCCTTCACCTACTGACATTATAGACATCTTGCCACGTAGTTGACTATATCTTCTTTCATTCCTTTCCATAAGAATAAGAGTTTAAGGTATGCCCTAATCTTATTGACTACTGGGAGAGACATGTACACTTCTCTGTGAACCTCGTTTAGGATCAAACTCCTCAAATCGTCATTGGGCGGTACGCAAATTTAAATTTTAAATATCAATAATCCGTCATTTTCCATAGTAAATCCTTCAAATTTTGGTACCATCATTGTTTTTTGTGCGATAAAATCCTTGACCTATTTGTACCAGTCATTGTCATGTTGTATAGTTAGAATCCTTTCACGTAGATTCATATGAAGCAGAATCACTAAAAATATGTGTGGTCTCCGACTCAATGCATCCACCACTCTGTTCATTGTTCCTTTAATGTAAGTAATCTCAAAATCGTATTCGCTAAGCAATTCCAACCAATGTCATTCTCGTGTGTTCAAGTCACTTTGCGTAAAGATGTGTTGTAGTCCACATTGGTCCATTTTTAGTTTGAACTTTTGTCCAATAAGGTAGTGCCTCCAAACTCTCAAGGCATAAACAATGACTAACAACTCCAAATCATGCATCGCATAGTTCTCCTCATGCCTTCTCAAATTTCTCGAGATGTAAGTGATTACTCAAACATCTTGCATCAAGACTCCACCTAAGCCTTCCTTGGATGTGTCAGTTCATAACAATAAGTCTGCATCCATGTGAGGGACCTTTGGGATCGGTGTTTTTATCAACAACTCCTCGAGCCTCCGAAATTCCTCTGTGCATTTCTCGGTCCAAACAAACCTCTTGTTCTTCTTCTGCAATTCTATAATCAGATTTTCTATCTTCGAAAAACCCTCGATGAATCCTCGATAGTATCCCACTAAACCCATGAAGCTATGCACTTCGTGGACATTCGTCGACGCAGACCATTCCATAATAGCCTCAACCTTTACTGGATCCACGATGATACCTTTGTCGGAGATGACATGCCCTAAGTAGTGAATCTTCTATTGATGAAACGAGCATTTAGACAATTTCCCATACAATTTTTTCTCTCGTAGGCACCATAGTACCAAGATCAAGTGATTTCCATGCTCCTCCAATGTTTGAAAGTAAATAAAAAGATCATCAATGAACACTTGGACAAACTTGTCCAAGTATTCGCGAAACACTTGGTTCATCAAACTCATAAATACCCCTAGGGAGTTCGTCATTACAAAAGGTAAAACAATAAACTCGTAATGTCCAAACCTTGTCTTAAAGGTGGTTTTAGGGATGTCATCCTCCTTGATATGTAATTGGTGATACCTTGATCTCAGGTCGATCTTTGAAAACATCATCGTGCCTTTCATTTGACCAAACAGATCATCAATCCTTGGAAATGAATATTGATTCTTGATCATTTCCTTGTCCAATTGATAGTAGTCAATTCAGAGTGTCCACGACCTATCCTTCTTTCGTATGAAAATAATAGGCGCACCCCACAGTGACACACTTGGACGTATAAGTCCTATGTCCAACAACTCCTTTAGTTGAATTATCAACTCCTATAACTTCGGGGTCGACATCTGATAAGGTGTTCTTGCTATCGCTTCAGTCCCTGGTTTTAGGTCTATGGTAAATTCCAACTCCCTCTCTAGCGACATCCCAGGTAACTCCTTAGGGAAGACATCCACAAGCTCTCTCACCACCAGAATGTGTTCTAGAACTTCTGCTACTCCCTTCTCATTTAACGCAAGGATCGCATAAGGCTTACATCCCTTGTGCATGATCTTCCATAGTTGCAAGGAAGATATGAACCACAGGGAAATTCCCTGGTTTCGACCTATGATCATGCATCTCTGTCCCTCATCATAAACCAAACTAAACTGTTTCATTATACAATTGATTATTTCCTCATGCGATTCCAACCAGTCCATATCGATCATGACATCATAATATCCTAAGATCGTGGTGTATAGGTTGGCCCTGGTGATGAAATCTCCCAAGTTAAGGCTACAACCCGTGACCTTCCCTCCAACCTTCTGTTTGGCTCCTGAATCCATTTCTACGAAGCTCAAATCATCATGTTCGACTTCCTTTACCTTAATTATTTTGAGTGTTGCACCAGAAATAGAACTCTCTGTAGCACCTCGATTTATCAAAATACTAAGGGTTTTGTCAGCGACGATACCTGACGTCTCGAGCACAGTCAAATGGTGCTCTTCCTAGCAGTTATTCACCTCTGCATGAATCTGATGGGCCTTGCCCAAATCTCCCACAGTAGTGGGTCTCGTTGATCCAGATGCTCTAGTCCTCTCCACTGGGTAGTCGCGCTGGTAATACGACTCCCCACATGTCCAACACCCTTTCTTTGGTCCAGTACTCCTGGTACCAGAAGTAGAAGCTGACAGCCCACCGGCCTGGAAGTTTGGTTTGTTCTGTTGAACAAGCCTAAACTGTTGCTGCTGTAGTCGACGATGTTGTTGATGTTATGGTCCTCAGTAAGGAGTCTGCTGCTGATTTGTTGGTCGTCGAGGTGTAGTGAAAGTGTATCCTCTTTGGAATCCACGATATCCTCATGAATGTCTAGATGGTGTCTGACACTACAGCGCACGAGATGACACCTGCCCCACTAGTCTTGCTGGAGTCCTGCTCTGACCCCCACTGATAAATTCTTCCTCTGTTGTGAGGGCGTTATTGACAACATGATGCAATGTTTGAGGCATTGGAATCCTAACCTTTGCATAGATGCTGACATTAAGGCCAAACACGAACCTATTGACCTTAATTTTCTCAGTATTCAGGTGTGGAGCATACCGAAGCAGCTCCATAAAATGGGCCTCGTACTCAGGAACCATACATCCTCCCTGTCGCAAGGCATTGAACTCATTGAGATGGCGCTCAGTGAATTCCTCTGATAGACACCTCTATCGAAATCGTTCCTTGAACAATTCACATGACACATCTTTGATGACCTTTTTCAATTGTGACAAGAGCGTCTTCCACCATAGAAGAGCGCTCCCCTTTAGTTGAAATACTGCCATGTATAACTTCATGTTGGAGGTATAGTCACGAAGTGCAAAGCACATCGCCATATTCTCCAACCATGCCTTGACGGCTATGCCGTCTGGGGCACCAAAGAACTCAGGAAATTTGACCTTCTTGAGTTCGCAGTGAATGCTAGCAGTACCGACTGGAGCGCGCAGGGGACCCTCAGGGGATGTCGATGCCTTGTTCTCATCTCTATGCAAACGACTGATCAATGCTTTATACATGCTCTGAAAGGACCTCATCAACCCAAACACATCACTCACATCGATATGTTCCTACCCAATAACTTGTTCGTCCCCTTGGGTTAGACCCCTCGGGCGCGGATGTTACTGCAGGCATCATGCCTCCTCCCCTAACACCCCGTCATCTGCCTTCACAACGTTCTCTAACCATGATTACCTGCACGAATACAATTCAATTTAATTAACAACATTACAATAAAACATATAACCAACAGAATTCATAGTGATCCTAAGTCGTGGGTCGAACCGTCTCTAATACCATATGTAACGACCCTTGTCGTTACGACTACATGCGATGGAAGAAGTGATTTATTTATTTATTTTTGTTTATTAGGAAGGAAATCAATGACAACAATTAATCAACACAACTTGATGACGAACACAACTTACACATTAAGGCAACAGACAACAATGACCCAACATACTAACACATCATGCAACTGGACGAAACATGTGATAATCAATAGATAGATAAAAGAGGCTACCCGCCCAACACAAGCAAGACAACACCTACATGCTAAAGGACAACATCAACAACCCAACACATCAGCTTCAACGACCAATAACTAGAAACATCTACGGTGCGCAAAACCCAACGCATGAAGGCGTTACAGAACCAAGTACCAAAATCAAATACAACGAACAATACGCCCACATCGGGAATCCCAAGACTTCAGCGAGGTTATCATTCACATCTATCCATCAGGGTGCGCAATGATCCCCTCATCAGAAATCATGCTGTTACAAGGCGATAGGCGTGACTGTAACCATGGTGCAAGATAACATATCTAGACCAATAACCCAAGAAAAATCCAATGTGCTAGGAGACCAAATTAACTGTCAGAAATACAAGAAGACTATATCCAAGCGCCCAGTCGACAAGTCAACAAGATGCAAGGTGACTTCATTCAATATTTAAATTGCGAAACCAATCGAAGAATTCATGTTATCTTATGAGGCATTTTTTCCAGGAACTCTCCCAACTATAAAACATAATTAATTTGAATATTATCTAAAATTTCATGTGCATGGATATTCTATTTTAATTTTCTATATAATAGAATATTATTTGAAAGATAGCTTAATCGTAGTGATATAAGGAGTTAGTACTTACATTTTGTTAAGCTAAATAATGCCTCCCATTATAAACACATAAATTAATATATTAAGAACATGAATACAAGGGGTTTTGTTTTGGATTAACGAAGGAACTTCCACATCATCTTATCGGTCAGTTAAATAGTTGTCCAGAAATAAAATTGTTGTTAAAACCTATACAAGATCGATGTCTGTCATTCATATCGCTATCTATTAATTATGTCTTTGTATATTAATATTCATTTTCAATCAATCAAGATGACTGTCCATTAATAAATCTATGTCTAACAAAGATATCATTGTCCCATAATAATATTTCTATCCATTAATGTTGTCTAACCATGTGCTATCTATTAATAAGAAATCAACAATAAAACCATGTGATATCTATTAATAAGAAATCAACAATAAAACGATGAGCTATCTAATAATAATAAATCAACATTCAATAGATCGTTGTCCATCATTAATTAATGTCAACAATCAAATCCTATTCAATTGCAAATCAATTGCAATGTTAAAATAAATCACTATTCAAGCCAATCCAATCAAATGCTATTCAAATGCATTCAANAACAACCAAGAATAACTATGAAATGGAATTTCATGTTTTGGGGAAAAAGTTGAATTCCTTTTTGAACTAAGTTGGAGTTCCTAAATGAATTATTTTATGTTTTCTCATGATAACTGCATGCGGGTGATGCAGATGAAATGATGATTAAAGTTAGAATGTTGACTACAGAGAGTAGCTTCGGAAAGATATTGATTGGAAATCTCTAAGGGTAGTTGGAACTCCAGGAGCCACGGTGCTCTGAGACTTCCTAAGCCGGCTTGTTGTTGAAGCCCAAGGAAAGGGAGGTGTAGTAGCCGATGGAATGCATGACAATGAAGGTGTACAATCCTGGGGTGGGACATGCATGTGGGGAAGGAGAGACTGTTGGTTGTAGTGTTGTTGAGGTTTGGTACCTTGGTCTAGACCATGTTGACGTGGAAGGTCTTCTCAATCAAAAGATAAGTACAATTATCTATTTATTGTATGTTGTGTATCTTGTATATAGGTTATAATGTTATTAGAATTTCATGTACACACACACACACACACATATATATATATATATAGATACATTGCATATATGCTTGCATTACCTGCATCCATGACTATACATAATGTGTTTCATACTTCATTGCTTAAGAAATATATACCTGATGCTAATCATGGTATTGAATGGAATGTGTTTTAGATGGAGCAAGAAGGTGTCTTGCAAGTGCATCCGATGCGCATATTGGACCAAAAGAGAAAACAACTCCATAATAAATCCATAGGTCTTGTAAAGGTCTAGTGGACCTAATACAGTCCTGAGGACGCAACATGGGAGCATGAGGATGCTATGTGGGAAGAATACCCACATCTTTTTGAAGATTTTGGAAATCTTGATGATGTTGTGTAAAGAGTTGCATTGGGGACAATGCAAAAATAGGGGGATGGGATTATAATAACCCAAGATCGATCCCGAGTTGTATTTATAAATTGTAAACATATTTTGTAGGATGGTGAGCCGAGTGTTGATAAGATGGTGGGATTATGTGTTTATTGGGTTGGAGAGCTTAAGTGTTAAAGGCCAAGAGCCTGATTTTGTATATGTAATTATAAAGATCATTAATAAAATATAAATATCGCTGCGTATAGACCGACCACTAGAAAGAGTGATGGGGGGATAATCTTTCACAAGGTTGGGTAAGGGAGGAGGCTAAGTTTTTGGGCCTAGGGGCTAAGCTAGGGGGCTTACCTATAAAGAAATAATATTTATTATTAATTCCTAAAGGATAAAAGGGACATGTTGAGTGTTGAGTGTTTTATCCTAAGTCCTAGGAGAGGCAACATGCACAAAAGGAAACACATGCATATCCAAAAAGACAAGTGTCGAATTGGGTACATGCAGTTAAAGCTGAAGCGTCAGCTATGTTGGGGGTTGGCGGGTCATTCTTCGATCCTCCACCTAAATCGTTTGGCCATTCCCCATCCTTCATGAATTTAGTTTAGCTCTGTGATCGACCTCTTCATTGATTCCTTGTCATGCACCCTGAAACTAGTGAAAAACTCATGGACTGAGCCATGTCTCCTGTGAATTTTGAGCACCCTATAAACATCTGAACCTTTTTTCCTTTGCGTCTGCATCTTCATACCCACATACAGTTAAGGCCTGTGGACTGAGCTGTGTCTTCTGTGAAGTCTGAGCATCCCGTATTTTCCTATGTTGTGTTGTGTCATAACTATTGGTTGTTGTGGCCATGCAGATCCTTGACTGAGTGTGGCTTGTTGTCATCATTTTATCCTTGCAGAGATGAGTTTGTACCTTAACCATTTTGGGTTCCTACCTTCTATTTTCCTGAGTGGTATTGACTAGTGGTTGTTTTCCTCACATTGCGGGAATTGGGTTGAAACTGGTTGAAGAAGTAGGTTTTCAGGCCTATGGTTGAAGAGGCGGGTTTTCAGGCCTATGAGCATCTCTCTCCAGGTGAGAGAGTTTTATGGGAAGTGGTTTTCTCCTAGAGAGAGTCCAAAACTAGCTACAGAGCTCTGAGAATTCCTGATCCAGCCTGTTGTCGAGACCCTAAGAGGGAGTTGAAGCAGTCGATGGACTGTGTGACAGTGAAGGTGTATACTCCCAGGTGGAACATGCATGTGGGGAATGAGAGTCTGTGAGTAGTGGGCGCAAGAAGGCTCCTAGAGAGAATCCTTCCAGTTTCACTGTGCAGTTTCCTATAACCTGAACCTAGTCTAGGAATCCCTTGCCCTGGGTGGAGCTTACTCCCATCTCAGGGGTGACCCACAATTGAGTGTGATGAGAAATGTGGTCTGTGGCTGGGATCATAACTATGGTCGACATGGTGCGTATCGACATAACTCTTCTACTGATCCTTCACTTCCTTGAGCCTTTATCTTATTGTTTTCATTTGATACTCCATTTCTTAGATCACTTTCAGTCCCACCAGGACCCTATACTCAAGACAATATCAACTCAGAGGCATCCGACATGGTTGTCTGTAAAGAAACTAGAAAGGCACTATCTTAATGTTTCTTTGATAAATTTTGTTATATGCAAATTCTACTAGTGAGAATAATTCTTCCCAACGCTTCTGTTAGTCCATAACATACATACAAAAAAAATCCTCAAATATTTGGTTTATTCGTTCGGTCTGCCTATCTATCTCCGGGTGATACACGATACTAAATTTAAGTTGGGTTCCTAAGGCCTCTTTGAAACTAGTCCAAAATCATCCAGTAAACACCAATTCTTGATCGAATATAATCCTCTTAGACACAACATGCAGCCTCACAATATCGCTGATGAAAGCTCTAGCTATGTTAGGTGCCTAATACGTCATACACACAGGAATAAAATCAACACTCTTAGTCAGAGTGTTAACTACCAAAAAACTCGAGTCATGTCTCCCTGTTGTCAATGGAAATCCAACAATGAAATCCATCGAAATGACCTCCCATTTGGATTTCAAAATAGCGTGCGGTTGTAGTAATCCTGCTAGATGTCTATGTTCAGCCTTCACCTACTGACATTATAGACATCTTGCCACGTAGTTGACTATATCTTCTTTCATTCCTTTCCATAAGAATAAGAGTTTAAGGTATGCCCTAATCTTATTGACTACTGGGAGAGACATGTACACTTCTCTGTGAACCTCGTTTAGGATCAAACTCCTCAAATCGTCATTGGGCGGTACGCAAATTTAAATTTTAAATATCAATAATCCGTCATTTTCCATAGTAAATCCTTCAAATTTTGGTACCATCATTGTTTTTTGTGCGATAAAATCCTTGACCTATTTGTACCAGTCATTGTCATGTTGTATAGTTAGAATCCTTTCACGTAGATTCATATGAAGCAGAATCACTAAAAATATGTGTGGTCTCCGACTCAATGCATCCACCACTCTGTTCATTGTTCCTTTAATGTAAGTAATCTCAAAATCGTATTCGCTAAGCAATTCCAACCAATGTCATTCTCGTGTGTTCAAGTCACTTTGCGTAAAGATGTGTTGTAGTCCACATTGGTCCATTTTTAGTTTGAACTTTTGTCCAATAAGGTAGTGCCTCCAAACTCTCAAGGCATAAACAATGACTAACAACTCCAAATCATGCATCGCATAGTTCTCCTCATGCCTTCTCAAATTTCTCGAGATGTAAGTGATTACTCAAACATCTTGCATCAAGACTCCACCTAAGCCTTCCTTGGATGTGTCAGTTCATAACAATAAGTCTGCATCCATGTGAGGGACCTTTGGGATCGGTGTTTTTATCAACAACTCCTCGAGCCTCCGAAATTCCTCTGTGCATTTCTCGGTCCAAACAAACCTCTTGTTCTTCTTCTGCAATTCTATAATCAGATTTTCTATCTTCGAAAAACCCTCGATGAATCCTCGATAGTATCCCACTAAACCCATGAAGCTATGCACTTCGTGGACATTCGTCGACGCAGACCATTCCATAATAGCCTCAACCTTTACTGGATCCACGATGATACCTTTGTCGGAGATGACATGCCCTAAGTAGTGAATCTTCTATTGATGAAACGAGCATTTAGACAATTTCCCATACAATTTTTTCTCTCGTAGGCACCATAGTACCAAGATCAAGTGATTTCCATGCTCCTCCAATGTTTGAAAGTAAATAAAAAGATCATCAATGAACACTTGGACAAACTTGTCCAAGTATTCGCGAAACACTTGGTTCATCAAACTCATAAATACCCCTAGGGAGTTCGTCATTACAAAAGGTAAAACAATAAACTCGTAATGTCCAAACCTTGTCTTAAAGGTGGTTTTAGGGATGTCATCCTCCTTGATATGTAATTGGTGATACCTTGATCTCAGGTCGATCTTTGAAAACATCATCGTGCCTTTCATTTGACCAAACAGATCATCAATCCTTGGAAATGAATATTGATTCTTGATCATTTCCTTGTCCAATTGATAGTAGTCAATTCAGAGTGTCCACGACCTATCCTTCTTTCGTATGAAAATAATAGGCGCACCCCACAGTGACACACTTGGACGTATAAGTCCTATGTCCAACAACTCCTTTAGTTGAATTATCAACTCCTATAACTTCGGGGTCGACATCTGATAAGGTGTTCTTGCTATCGCTTCAGTCCCTGGTTTTAGGTCTATGGTAAATTCCAACTCCCTCTCTAGCGACATCCCAGGTAACTCCTTAGGGAAGACATCCACAAGCTCTCTCACCACCAGAATGTGTTCTAGAACTTCTGCTACTCCCTTCTCATTTAACGCAAGGATCGCATAAGGCTTACATCCCTTGTGCATGATCTTCCATAGTTGCAAGGAAGATATGAACCACAGGGAAATTCCCTGGTTTCGACCTATGATCATGCATCTCTGTCCCTCATCATAAACCAAACTAAACTGTTTCATTATACAATTGATTATTTCCTCATGCGATTCCAACCAGTCCATATCGATCATGACATCATAATATCCTAAGATCGTGGTGTATAGGTTGGCCCTGGTGATGAAATCTCCCAAGTTAAGGCTACAACCCGTGACCTTCCCTCCAACCTTCTGTTTGGCTCCTGAATCCATTTCTACGAAGCTCAAATCATCATGTTCGACTTCCTTTACCTTAATTATTTTGAGTGTTGCACCAGAAATAGAACTCTCTGTAGCACCTCGATTTATCAAAATACTAAGGGTTTTGTCAGCGACGATACCTGACGTCTCGAGCACAGTCAAATGGTGCTCTTCCTAGCAGTTATTCACCTCTGCATGAATCTGATGGGCCTTGCCCAAATCTCCCACAGTAGTGGGTCTCGTTGATCCAGATGCTCTAGTCCTCTCCACTGGGTAGTCGCGCTGGTAATACGACTCCCCACATGTCCAACACCCTTTCTTTGGTCCAGTACTCCTGGTACCAGAAGTAGAAGCTGACAGCCCACCGGCCTGGAAGTTTGGTTTGTTCTGTTGAACAAGCCTAAACTGTTGCTGCTGTAGTCGACGATGTTGTTGATGTTATGGTCCTCAGTAAGGAGTCTGCTGCTGATTTGTTGGTCGTCGAGGTGTAGTGAAAGTGTATCCTCTTTGGAATCCACGATATCCTCATGAATGTCTAGATGGTGTCTGACACTACAGCGCACGAGATGACACCTGCCCCACTAGTCTTGCTGGAGTCCTGCTCTGACCCCCACTGATAAATTCTTCCTCTGTTGTGAGGGCGTTATTGACAACATGATGCAATGTTTGAGGCATTGGAATCCTAACCTTTGCATAGATGCTGACATTAAGGCCAAACACGAACCTATTGACCTTAATTTTCTCAGTATTCAGGTGTGGAGCATACCGAAGCAGCTCCATAAAATGGGCCTCGTACTCAGGAACCATACATCCTCCCTGTCGCAAGGCATTGAACTCATTGAGATGGCGCTCAGTGAATTCCTCTGATAGACACCTCTATCGAAATCGTTCCTTGAACAATTCACATGACACATCTTTGATGACCTTTTTCAATTGTGACAAGAGCGTCTTCCACCATAGAAGAGCGCTCCCCTTTAGTTGAAAGACCGCCATGTAGAACTTCATGTTGGAGGTATAGTCACGAAGTGCAAAGCACATCGCCATATTCTCCAACCATGCCTTGATGGCTATGCCATCTGGGGCACCAAAGAACTCGGGAAATTTGACCTTCTTGAGTTCGCAGTGAATGCTAGCAGTACTGACTGGAGCGCGCAGGGGACCCTCAGGGGATGTCGATGCCTTGGCCTCATCTCTATGAAAACGACTGATCAATGCTTTAGACATGCTCTGAAAGGACCTCATCAACCCAAACACATCACTCACATCGATATGTTCCTACCCGACAACCTGTTCGTCCCCTTGGGTTAGACCCCTCGGGCGCGGATGTTACTGCAGGCATCATGCCTCCTCCCCTAACACCCCGTCATCTGCCTTCACAACGTCCTCTAACCATGATTACCTGCATGAATACAATTCAATTTAATTAACAACATTACAATCAAACATATAACCAACAGAATTCATAGTGATCCCAAGTCGTGGGTCGAACCGTCTCTGATACCATATGTAACGACCCTTGTCGTTACGACTACATGCGATGGAAGAAGTGATTTTTTTTTTTTTTTGTTTATTAGGAAGGAAATCAATGACAACAATTAATCAACACAACCTGATAACGAACACAACTTACACATTAAGGCAACAAACAACAATGACCCAACATACTAACACATCATGCAACTGGACGAAACATGTGATAATCAATAGACAGATAAAAGAGGCTACCCGCCAAACACAAGCAAAACAACACCTACATGCTAAAGGACAACATCAACAACCCAACACATCAGCTTCAACGACCAATAACTAGAAACATCTACGGTGCGCAAAACCCAACACATGAAGGCGTTACAGAACCAAGTACCAAAATCAAATACAACGAACAATACACCCACATCGGGAATCCCAAGACTCCAGCGAGGTTATCATTCACATCTATCCATCAGGGTGCACAATGATCCCCTCATCAGAAATCATGCTGTTACAAGGCGATAGGCGTGACCGTAACCATGGTGCAAGATAACATATCTAGACCAATAACCCAAGAAAAATCCAATGTGCTAGGAGACCAAATTAACTGTCAGAAATACAAGAAGACTATATCCAAGCGCCCAGTCGACAAGTCAACAAGATGCAAGGTGACTTCATTCAATATTTAAATTGCGAAACCAATCGAAGAATTCATGTTATCTTATGAGGCATTTTTTCCAGGAACTCTCCCAACTATAAAACATAATTAATTTGAATATTATCTAAAATTTCATGTGCATGGATATTCTATTTTAATTTTCTATATAATAGAATATTATTTGAAAGATAGCTTAATCGTAGTGATATAAGGAGTTAGTACTTACATTTTGTTAAGCTAAATAATGCCTCCCATTATAAACACATAAATTAATATATTAAGAACATGAATACAAGGGGTTTTGTTTTGGATTAACGAAGGAACTTCCACATCATCTTATCGGTCAGTTAAATAGTTGTCCAGAAATAAAATTGTTGTTAAAACCTATACAAGATCGATGTCTGTCATTCATATCGCTATCTATTAATTATGTCTTTGTATATTAATATTCATTTTCAATCAATCAAGATGACTGTCCATTAATAAATCTATGTCTAACAAAGATATCATTGTCCCATAATAATATTTCTATCCATTAATGTTGTCTAACCATGTGCTATCTATTAATAAGAAATCAACAATAAAACCATGTGATATCTATTAATAAGAAATCAACAATAAAACGATGAGCTATCTAATAATAATAAATCAACATTCAATAGATCGTTGTCCATCATTAATTAATGTCAACAATCAAATCCTATTCAATTGCAAATCAATTGCAATGTTAAAATAAATCACTATTCAAGCCAATCCAATCAAATGCTATTCAAATGCATTCAAATCATAGTGGTAAAGGCTCAGTGAATTTGCGGTGTCAAGATGGGTAAATCGCCCAAAAATCGTGGTGAAAATTCAGTGTAATATGCCAAGTAATTCGTGGTTCAACAATGACATATATGTCTACCATAATATTTCTGTTTATTAAAAAGAAATCGCTGAATAAATACAGTATTAATCGTTGGTAAAAATAGTGTAAATTGTTGTGCAAGAACAATGTAATTTGATGAGTTAAAGATTAAATTCGCAGTAACACACCACCAACTATACACAACAATTATAGACACAATTGTTATTAAATTCATTGTCTAAATAAATACACTGCAACCATTACAACGCAAACACACTCAGCCATAAATTCGCTATCATTAATATGTAAAAACGTTGTCTATTAAATATGTGATAAAGCTGTCTATTCAAAATGTTGTTTATGTGATAAATGATACTGTATCTCTTGAAAATAGCTTTCAACAATCCATTAAAAATGCAGACATGTCATAAGGAAAATCCATACATGTCATAAGAAAAAACACAAACAATTCATTGAAAATTGATGTCAATAATCCATTGAAAATCGTTGTCAACAATCTATTGAAAATTGTTGTCAACAATTCATTAAAAACGTATATATATCATAAGACAAAAAAAAAAGACATATCATTTAAAAAAAAAACGCAGAGATCATACCGTTCCAAAATGTTGGGGTTTATTGTTTGAACCCGTAGAGATTTATCATTCAACAATGAATCAATAAAAAATGTAGAGATACTCATTCACAAGAAGGTGCAAAAATTAGAGATTAATCATAAGAGAAAAATGCAGAGATAAGTAAGGGATAGATAGCTCGGAGAAGATTTATCCTTCACTTATTATCTATGCACAGGAAAGCAGGGCATTTAAATCTCAGTCTTAAACACTAGAGTGAAGACAGTCAATTAAGATCCTGGTCGACTGCTCAGGCACAGACTAATAACTTAAAGATAAGGGACAGAAGATAAAAACACAATTTTTCTTCGTGTTAAATCAATAAAAAGAAACGCAGAGAAGTCATTGCAATCAAAGTTTGGGTTATCCATGAGAAATCAATTCAAAATACAATGAGCATAAGGATGGGATGACTTTAAGTTCTCAGATCATAAAACACTGGGCTCATCATGACAAATTTTTGAAGGATAAAAATAAAATGTCTCGATAGTGTTATGCTAATTAAACATAAACTTTAACATAGTATAAGTACACTACTGAAGGCAAATGAACAATATTTAAACTACCATTCAATACAAATATACACAAGTGTACAATATCCAAATGAAAAAGCTTCGAAGTCGTTGTCTTGTGTGCGTTTCATCTAGCTCCCACTTGTCGAGTGATGTGACCTCACTGGTACCTCTCAACCAACTCTAGGGGTACTCTTCTTCCCCCTGAGCTCCCCAAGTCGCAAATGGGCCACATACATAATAATAGAGAATGCTAGCACCCAACGCACCTCACAAGGTCGAGCTTCCACTCGTTACTCGAGCTGGGTATCACAACTCCCACAAGANGTAACCATGGTGCAAGATAACATATCTAGACCAATAACCCAAGAAAAATCCAATGTGCTAGGAGACCAAATTAACTGTCAGAAATACAAGAAGACTATATCCAAGCGCCCAGTCGACAAGTCAACAAGATGCAAGGTGACTTCATTCAATATTTAAATTGCGAAACCAATCGAAGAATTCATGTTATCTTATGAGGCATTTTTTCCAGGAACTCTCCCAACTATAAAACATAATTAATTTGAATATTATCTAAAATTTCATGTGCATGGATATTCTATTTTAATTTTCTATATAATAGAATATTATTTGAAAGATAGCTTAATCGTAGTGATATAAGGAGTTAGTACTTACATTTTGTTAAGCTAAATAATGCCTCCCATTATAAACACATAAATTAATATATTAAGAACATGAATACAAGGGGTTTTGTTTTGGATTAACGAAGGAACTTCCACATCATCTTATCGGTCAGTTAAATAGTTGTCCAGAAATAAAATTGTTGTTAAAACCTATACAAGATCGATGTCTGTCATTCATATCGCTATCTATTAATTATGTCTTTGTATATTAATATTCATTTTCAATCAATCAAGATGACTGTCCATTAATAAATCTATGTCTAACAAAGATATCATTGTCCCATAATAATATTTCTATCCATTAATGTTGTCTAACCATGTGCTATCTATTAATAAGAAATCAACAATAAAACCATGTGATATCTATTAATAAGAAATCAACAATAAAACGATGAGCTATCTAATAATAATAAATCAACATTCAATAGATCGTTGTCCATCATTAATTAATGTCAACAATCAAATCCTATTCAATTGCAAATCAATTGCAATGTTAAAATAAATCACTATTCAAGCCAATCCAATCAAATGCTATTCAAATGCATTCAACTCATAGTGGTAAAGGCTCAGTGAATTTGCAGTGTCAAGATGGGTAAATCACCCAAAAATCGTGGTGAAAATTCAGTGTAATATGCCAAGTAATTCGTGGTTCAACAATGACATAGATGTCTACCATAATATTTCTGTTTATTAAAAAGAAATCACTGAATAAATACAGTATTAATCGTTGGTAAAAATAGTGTAAATTGTTGTGCAAGAACAGTGTAATTTGACGAGTTAAAGATTAAATTCACAGTAACACACCACCAACTATACACAACAATTATAGACACAATTGTTATTAAATTCATTGTTTAAATAAATACACTGCAACCATTACAACGCAAACACACTCAACCATAAATTCGCTATCATTAATATGTAAAAACGTTGTCTATTAAATATGTGATAAAGCTGTCTATTCAAAATGTTGTTTATGTGATAAATGATACTGTATCTCTTGAAAATAGCTTTCAACAATCCATTAAAAATGCAGACATGTCATAAGGAAAATCCATACATGTCATAAGAAAAAACACAAACAATTCATTGAAAATTGATGTCAATAATCCATTGAAAATCGTTGTCAACAATCTATTGAAAATTGTTGTCAACAATTCATTAAAAACGTATATATATCATAAGACAAAAAAAAAAGACATATCATTTAAAAAAAAAACGCAGAGATCATACCGTTCCAAAATGTTGGGGTTTATTGTTTGAACCCGTAGAGATTTATCATTCAACAATGAATCAATAAAAAATGTAGAGATACTCATTCACAAGAAGGTGCAAAAATTAGAGATTAATCATAAGAGAAAAATGCAGAGATAAGTAAGGGATAGATAGCTCGGAGAAGATTTATCCTTCACTTATTATCTATGCACAGGAAAGCAGGGCATTTAAATCTCAGTCTTAAACACTAGAGTGAAGACAGTCAATTAAGATCCTGGTCGACTGCTCAGGCACAGACTAATAACTTAAAGATAAGGGACAGAAGATAAAAACACAATTTTTCTTCGTGTTAAATCAATAAAAAGAAACGCAGAGAAGTCATTGCAATCAAAGTTTGGGTTATCCATGAGAAATCAATTCAAAATACAATGAGCATAAGGATGGGATGACTTTAAGTTCTCAGATCATAAAACACTGGGCTCATCATGACAAATTTTTGAAGGATAAAAATAAAATGTCTCGATAGTGTTATGCTAATTAAACATAAACTTTAACATAGTATAAGTACACTACTGAAGGCAAATGAACAATATTTAAACTACCATTCAATACAAATATACACAAGTGTACAATATCCAAATGAAAAAGCTTCGAAGTCGTTGTCTTGTGTGCGTTTCATCTAGCTCCCACTTGTCGAGTGATGTGACCTCACTGGTACCTCTCAACCAACTCTAGGGGTACTCTTCTTCCCCCTGAGCTCCCCAAGTCGCAAATGGGCCACATACATAATAATAGAGAATGCTAGCACCCAACGCACCTCACAAGGTCGAGCTTCCACTCGTTACTCGAGCTGGGTATCACAACTCCCACAAGA
>JZKD02S1877633.1:0-12874 GCA_000966675.3 Picea glauca
TACAGCATGCAGTCCTTTCACTAGCTAAATCACTTCTACTCACATTGTTGCATCACATAACAATGACGCTCTCTCCCTTTAACTTAATTACATTGCTTATTGACGAGGTTCACCTCTTCTTCCTGACACGCTACCTATTGAAAAATTTCCCTCTCATGTAGAAAATGCATCAAAAACAATATGGTGACCCCTCATCGTCATCGGGCACATCGAGGACAATCTGCTTCCTCTCGCCAATGTTGATCAACTCAGCGTATCCCATTTTCTCCTTGAGGTTTATATCATTCCCCTCCTAGCTCGGATCCCTTCTTGTTGGGTTCATTATTCAATCTCATTACATTTACAATGATCAAACTCTCTATGCCTATCTAGACAATTGGTCATTAATTGTCTATCTCAATTGATCTGTTTCAGATCAAAGTCATAATCAAGTTTTAGTGTTCCCAATGGATTTATTTGCACACATGGTAATAGCTTGTTTTTTTTTGTTTCTTGATGTTACAACTAGATCTTCATTGTGGAAGCCTCACCTAGCATCATATGGGTTTATCATAACACCTACAAGTCTTGTGTTAGTTATGAAACGCACTTTGGGAGCACTCGACGTCAGTTGATAGTTTTGGAGAATTTATAAATTTGTTCTATTAATCTATAATATTAGTATTAATGGGTGGATCAAGATCGTGTACATCACACATGACCCAACAACTAACGAAATTAAATTTGGATGAAGCACCAACGAACGCGAGACCCAAACTTTCATTAAAAAATGCCTTTGAGTGCAATTTTTTGGCATCCATCAAAGTGATATTTTCATCTCTAAAATAGGATACTTTTATTATTCTCACCAATATTATTCCAACACAATTGATGGAATCAAAATATGTGGTCCGAAAGTGACAAAACAATCGTCTAGGATTTCTTGGCAGGAAAGCCTCAATAGCCATGGCCATCATTACAAATGGACCCACTCAAATGATATAACAACATGTTCAATTATATTGATAGAAAATTTTCTCTATCCTCTCCGTGTTTCAAAAAATGACACCTCAATCGGGCATCGTATAAGGAAGTTACGCGGTTTTGAACTCAAGCTCGCATTGTCTCTCGCCAGTTCGACACTTGAATTTTCCAATTTTGCTTTCTCGAGATGGAGGAATTCCCTTCAACTCTTCCAAGATTCTCGAAGGATTTCCCTTCAACTCTTATAATCTTCTCATAGGATTTCCCTTCAACTCTTCTGATCTACTCGGAAAAGTTGCCTTCAAAGCCTCTGAGCAAGTTCAGGGAAGTTGTTAAGAAAGCCTCTGAGCAAGTTCGGAGAAGTTGTTAAGAAAGTCTCCAAGAAAGTTCAGGGAAGTTGTTAATAAAGTCTCTAGGAACATTTGGAGGAGTTGTCATCAACTCCTCTGAGCAGTTCGAATGAGTTTTCATCAACAACTCAGAGTAAAAGAGAATTGTCTCTTGTAAATAGACCATAATTTGTGACTCATGTGTTCATTTTACGACTTCTTTATACCATTGGAAAGGTATTTAATAGCTCTACAAATTTATATTTATGTTATTTGAGAAATGACTCACGCATAGTACATGTTTTCCAGTTCGAAGGAGTTACCATCAACTCCTTCAGGTAGGTCAGAGGAGTTAGTTCAAACTCCTCCGAGTAGAAGAAGACTAACTTTCATAAAATGGTCATAATGTTTGACTTAGGAGTCCATTTTGTGACTTATTTATACCTTTGAAAATTTATTTATGAGATGTACAACTTTCTAGTTATGTGATTTGAGAAATTCATAATTCATGGTGCACTTATTCCAGTTCAGAGGGGTTCCCTTCAACTCTTCTGAGGTGCTTGGAGGAGTTTCCTTCAAATTCTCTAAAAAGTTTGGAGAAGTTGTTAAGAAATTATCCAATCAGGCTGGAGGATTTTTCATCAACTCCTCTGATCATGGCAGAGGAGTTGTCATCAACTCCTCCGAGCAAAACATAATCATTTCTCGTAAATTGACCATAAAGTTTAACTAGGGTGTCCATTTTGCGATTTATTTATAACATTGGAAAGGTATTTCATACCTATAAAACTTTATAGTTATGTTATTTGATAAATTTCTAATGCATGGTACATTTATTTCAGTTTGAAGGAGTTACCAACAACTCCTTTAAGTAGGTTGGAGGAGTTAGTTTAAACTCCTTCGAGCATAAGAAGACTGAATTTTGTAAAATCGTTATAACTTCCTAGTTATATGATTTGAGAAATTCATAACCTATGTTATAATTATTTTTGGATTAATATCTAACACCTTATTGACATCCTCGAAGAACACCATAAATCGACCATGAGTGGAAGAACCATGAATCGAACTCAGGGAACTTTATAAATGATACTTCAATTATTTTATGCCCCATTTATTTGCATTCAAATTATTATTCATGATATTTTATCTGGATTTACTCTAATCTATTGTATGTTGAATGTTGTCAGGTATCAAGAATGGAGGATAGTGCTCAACATTCTCATGATGAAATCTACAACTAAATATGATGAAGCACAAATAACGAAAGATGTAGCAGTAATGGAGGATAAACAAAGACCATAGTAGGAAAATGTATGAAGCAGGGATATAGAAACTCCATGACGATTTTTTGTCAATCTCGGGATGGCGAATATAACCTCATACCCAAGTTTTTTCTTCATTATACACAAGACACATATGGCCGAAATCCATAACGACCCATTAGTTCTAGAAGACAAATTCGAATTGTAACCATTGTTTGTATTGTTCATCATCAGAAAGAGGATGAGGACAAACATTGGAAGATGAAAGTTCATCAAGGGAGATGAAAGGCAAAAGGTCTTATTGAACCTCAATAAATACTAGAATAGAACCGAAATAAATGGATTTTTCCTCTTCAAACATTGTACACCTTTGAACTATTTCGGGAATACAATTTCAACTAAAATTGGAGAGTTGTCCTAAGATTTTTTCATGTACTATTGTTGAAACTGCTAATACAGAGAAGCCATTGGGGCAATCTTTTGATTGAGAGAAGCACTTGCATGTTTTTTTATTTTTCTTTGAACTATTTCAAGAAGAATATTTGTTGTTCACATGGGTTTTAAGAGCATGTTTGTTTATGGACTATTCTAATGCAATATATGTCTTCTTGGAGTTTTGTCATTATTTCTTGTATTACATGTCCTGAGTGAATGAGTTGCTAATGTATGTGATATAGTGACTTAGACTATTCTGGTTATATATTTGTGTGCATGTGTTAACTAACTTTATTTATTCATTTCATCTATTTGGGTGAATCTATTGGTAGAGTTAGTTTCATGCTACAACTCATTCACTTACATAAATTCGCTCCTAGCTAGGATAGGTTAGATTAGAATTAGATTAGGCATGCATTTAGATAGTCTTCATATACATATTCCATTTGCACAACCACCGGGTTCCCTCTTCCAAATGGTGGGAGGTTTAATTGGGACTTCTTACCGGGGAGAACTCGTTACTGTTTTCGGGTGAATTTGGATGGGTCAATAGAATTGGAATTATAAGGAGGTATGGATGACAAGACTACCCATGTGGATTCATTTCATTTAAATATTAACCAGCCCAAGTCGCCTCCCCAAACCTTTGTATATGATGACCCTTTCAGTCTTCCAAGACCTGTTGAGGCCATCTCAATCAAGATATTTAATCTCTTGTCAAATACCAAATTCAATGGTGAAGGGAATGTCTCTCCATTCACACATCTCAAATGATTTGACATTGCTCGACAAAATCTTAAAATTATATAGGACAATGAAACATGTTGATTTTTCATCCTCACATTCGAAGGGTGAATTAAAGCCTAGTTTAATACATTTCCAGAAAAAACAATTCATAGCTGGAAACAATTCATGGAAATTATTATTACTACTCATGAAAATTACATTTATGATGAACTCATTGATGAATTGGTAGAAATCCCTAGGCTAAGAAATGAATCTGAGAATGATATATTTCAAAGCGTCTTGTGGATTTACTGTAGATTTCTTGAACAAGATGAACCCTCGGGCCAAGAAATATTTAATTGGTTTTCATATCTCATCTCTACTTATGAAGAATGTGATCTGAATGATCAAGCCATCTCCTATTCACAAAATTCAGATATGACCACAAACAATATAGGGGACATAGTATCCAACCAACACTCTGACACAACTATGGCAGAATCTTTATCAGTAATCCTATATCATGTATCCCCAGAGTGTGAACCATGTAACAATCCCCCTTCCGAAATTCATGATCATATCCTGGTCTATGATGAATCTCTTATGGAGGAAATCCCATCATCTTCAAAATTTGAATATCTTCATGCAATGTATACATATCAGTTTGATGATAATCATCCACATGAGAAGTCATTCTTTTATCATGTAATAAACTCTTCACATTACTATTTTGTTAATGAAATTTTGAATGATATACTGGATCAGGAAGAGTGTCCATCCTTGATCGATTGAACACTCATTCTTAATGATACCTCATATGAAATTCATTTCTTTGAAAATCATTTATCATTCAAATTTTTGGAACATGGTGAATCACAATTGGATTTTGATGTCCCTATTTTTGATGATTACTTTATAGTCCCCAAACTGAATGAAAACATTGAACTATCACTTATTGATCGTACGCAATATGATATTTCTGACCTTGATGAAAATGTACTAATCACTGAAAATCTAAAGTATACATGGCACCATAATTTCATTCATCCTTATGAACAAATCACATCAAATGAACAACTCATCACCATGCAAAGAATAAGAAACATTGAGTCAAGCAAAGAAATGTTATGGCCTCAACCTTCCTTGAAATTAATTTTTAGTCCTTAGGGGAAAATTCATCAATCATCCTTGGATGTTATTTCAATGCTCCAACACTCCTCGCCTAGTTTGATTGATGTCATAGGAGAATATTTGGATATATATTTAACTCAATGCTTCCCTCGGAAAATCCACCATTATCTCTCCTCTCAGCATGTTGAGTACATGAAATTTGAACCCAAGGAGATCTACATCAGAAATGAGACACTCCATTTTCTATCGATGATCATGTCAAGTTTTTGTTTTCTTACTTCTACCCTCAGGATGACAAATATCACCCACTTAGAGACTCCCTTACAAATTATGTTGCATGGAATTTTCATTCATGAACCTCATCAAGTATGTATCTCATTGTTGATTTCCTTCGATTAATCATATGATTATCATTGTACATTTTATGATGGAATTAAGTCATTTTTGGAGGAATCTTACATATCTGCATGTACTAGGAATCATAACGCCTCTAAATTTAACTTGTTGAGTGGAAACTTGTTTGAATCAATTCTTCCTATCCTTCATCTCTCATTGGTTCATTCTATGCAATTAGCCTTCAATGAACATGCGTTTTTAGGTTTGGAGTTACTTGATTGGCTTCACTGGAACTATGCTTATACCTAGCTTCCTTCCAGCAAGTGTAGGTTAGGTTAGAAATAAGATTAGCATAGTTGTATTACTTCCTTTCTTCCTGTAGAGATTAGATATTTATTTTTATTTTCATATGAATAATATAGGTTTAGATTTGTTTTGTTTTCTTCAATATATATCACCAACTGTCGTTAGCTTAATTTGGAGTTAGTGGTGATTTCTTTAGTTTAATTTCCTTTTCATCAAAGTTTTCTTCTTTTAGTGAAATTCTCTTCATTTTGTTTCACTAAAAGTTTGGCTTAATCTTGGTTTTCCTATATATTCATGAGGAAACCATGTACAGGACTTCTCTGAAAGGTTCAATTGAAAAATTCACTTGTGTCAACAACATTTACCCTGACATTGATAGTTGGGAAACTAGTTACCCCAAAACGTTGAAAGAAAATTTGTTGGGAAATTCTTTACAGTTTGACCAAGATTGATATTGGACTAAAGAAATCATGTGTGTTGTCAATATCCTTACTCATGATGGTGTCTATTCAGAACAAAACACTAAATCATTTGTGGATCTATGACAGAGGGTATGCCTGAGAATTCATGGTACACTTATCCTTTTTCCCAGTCTTAAAGTCTATTTTCAATCATGGGGGAAAGTAATACTATATTTCACATCTAGTATACACCTCGTGGAATAATGTATAAAGTTTTAGTAACCCTCTAATCTATTTAAGTGGAATCCAATATCAAATATATTGGTCAATAAAATGGCTCTCAAGGACACCTCTTTAGGGAATAACTCGTAATCATGACAGTTATAGTCATTTTGTTTCCAAAAAGAGAGATTGCACAAGACAAACCAACATTAAAGTTCAAGCCTACTTTATCTCCTAGAAAATGGAATGGGTAATACCCATGGCCTGATATCATATACCAAATAGATTTTGGTTATCATTTTTAGATAACTGTGGTGAAGATTTTTCAAAAATATTTTCCAAAGTTGATCATGCAAATATATATATTCAATTGAACAAAAAGACAATATTTAAGGAAGACAAACTTGTTAAGAAGGTTGGAATTGATCATGAAACATCAGAACTATGGTTGACTAAGCATATCATTATGTAACATCAGTTCTAGAGCTTAAAGAAGTTAAAATGAAATAGACATGTCAAAAGGACAAAGTCAAGGAAATCTGATAGACAATGAAGTGGAGCTCTGGCCAACCCTTTCCCCCTAAAGAAAAAGGTTGCACAATGGAACTAGAAGTCTTCAGAAAATCATGATTAGAGGTGTAATTCTCATCCATCACTAGAGATAAAACCCATCTAAATGAAGTATCATGTGTATTAGCTTTCACATGGATTAATCGTTTCATGAAGTTGCAAACTTCTAGCTAGCCGAAATGTGTGAATGTCCTATAATCTATTAGACACACTCAATCTATAATTTCTTTATCTATCAACTTCATTTCCTAATTACATATTTTTGATCGTCATTCATCTAAAAATATTGATTTTTCAGTTGCAACAAGAAATTGGACCGAATTCATCTCTATCCTTGAATCGTCATCTCTCCTAATTAAACAATTTTTTTCTTCCCATTCTTTCATCATCATCTTTTCCCTTCAAAGAAGTTCATTTCTTCATTTTTTTTTTCATATGACCTATCATTATATTTCATGACATACAAACCTCTCACCTTTTTTTTTTCTTTTCATAGGAAGCGCCTTCACACTGGGAGCTGACACAAATCCACTTGCATCTCTTTCCTAGTTCATGAGCGAAATTAGGGGTCTCTGTTTGAAAATGAATCAGAACTATTTGGGGATGTTGTGACAATAGTTACACCATCATTGAGAATAGTGGTTAATCAATGTTAATCCTTGTACATTGGTTGGAAAGAAGATATTATTTAATGGAGGAACCATCCACACACTAAGTAGCGTCTCACATGAAAGGAAAAGTGTCGATGTCTAAAGGATGAAAACAAAAAGGGGATATCTCTATTCAGCTAGGTGCAACAAATATACAAATAAATATCAAAATCTTGGAGTCATCCCCTATCAGGCTAAAAAGGCTATTGCTTTCCCCCATCCACCGAATGTTAAACATGCACTAAATAAAACAGGAAGGAATGGAAAGGAAAGTTTGACTAGACTAGGGGACATGTAGATATCTTCATAGAGGATATGGATTCTTACTGGAAGTAGAGAAAGGTATGGGACACCATGGTGACTTCATCGAGGCTATGGACTCTCCTGGGTAGTGGAACAAAACTTGCGAGATATCTATATATGCACATGGTGAAAAATGTTTATTTATCCCAAGCCTATATTATCCCCAAGATGGAGATAACAACTTGGATCGTCGATGCAGTTTAAGGAAATAAATTATATCATCATTCATCCTCCATCTACAACAAAAGATCGCTTCTATCCAATATGCAATAATCACTACTGAGCCCACAAAAATGGAATCATCTAGGTAATTGTTAAGAGTTATTCTCAGAATTTTTTGAACTTAAAAGTAAATTTCATGACCCTATATATTTTGTTCTTATCAGTTAGGAAAGTAGTAGATATTTTGTCTTCACCCAGTGTGTTTCCATTTGTTGTTCCCCCACAACAACCTCCCAATTTTCTTGTCTTAGCCTCTATCCAAGACAAGAAATTCATCCCCCCTTTAATTCTTCCAATTGGAACTCTCACACACACTCTCTCTCTCTCATACAAATACTTATTCCCAAGTTCTCCTCACCCTACCTCTCTTTACCACTTCCGGTTATGCCTTGGATCACTTATACTCGACAATTCACACTTCAGTGAGTCCCCTCTTCCTGCACTGATACATAACATTCTGACGCATGAATCCTTCTTCCACCTTTTCATTGTCACACCATTTTGTTTTTCATCAGTTCATCATCTACCTCCCTTTGAACTTGGATAATGCGCTATCATGCTTCTTCCAAACCTCATTGACTCACATCTTCATCATCAGTGAAATTTTCATGATCAATGTCATATCACTAATATTGGTCACATTATTATATTCATCGTGTGCATGCCTTTCATGAACTACATCACTTCTACTCATGTTGTTTCATCACATAATAGTGATTCTCTCTCCCTTTCGCTTCATTACATTTCTTATTGATGAGGTTCGCCTCTTCTTCCTGACATGTTACTCATTGACAATTTTCCCTCTTGTTGAAACAAAGTTTATTTTTCTTCTCTAAATCCAAGTCCCATTTTTTCTCTGGTTACGGAGCGGCCCTTGGTTATAAAAAGGAGTCAAAAATACTTTCGGGATTTTTGGGTTTTTGGGTTCGGCTATTCACGAAGTATGTTTTTTAATAACAACTCCAAAGTCTCAGTACCGAAATATCAAAAAAGTGATTGTTTAAAAGGAATTGAACCGATTTTAAAGTAATAATTAAAAACGTTAATGGATTTCTAAGACTTTCCCATGTTCTTTTTTGGCCATCTCAACTTAAACAACATTTCAAATGTCCCGACGTGATTTTTATGAAATACCTTTTAATCATGAGTAATTAAGTTTTAAAACATACTTAACAAATCGTTAATCAGTCACAATTCGGGAGATCAAAGAGTTGACTTTGTGTCTCCTTAAAACCATGATTCCCGAAGTCGCAAAATTCTTAAAAGCTAATACTATGTTTATTAAGAAGTAAGAAGGTTCAATGATAATAAATCCCATCGTGATTTCATGATTCAGAATTTCTTGCGTTGAAGAGTCGTCAGAGTCCCGATACTCCAATCCACAAAAAGTAAATATTAACCCCTAATCATGATTAATTAAAGGGTTAAAACAAGTGGTTAGCACCTAAATAAATACCATTGTGGTTTCCCGATTCAGGATTTACTTGTGTCATACCTCTTGGGGACATGATGCTCGAAACTCCGAAACATGAAATCATGAAAGAATTAAGTGCCTAAACGTAATTAACTTAATTTAAGAAAAAACATTAATGGTATTAAATAAATTTTCGTGTTTCTCTATTCGGGAGTTTTCGATGACCTTCCTTTCAAAATCCCATTTTTGAAATTGTCGATATGTGGCAGTATCTATAATGGATTAATGAAAATGTTTTTAAAATCTCCAGGCATACCATCCACATTAAAGCATTTAATTTTTATCGTCTGTATCGGTACGCCAAATTTAAGACACGTTAAAGGTAAATAAATGTTTTCCATTTCAAATTTCATTCTTATTTTCAGACTAGGAGCAAGTTACATTCAGGAGAACTCACTCATTTCTTCTCTGCAAAAGGTTTTCATTTTAGCACAAACATCATGGCACCCATAAAAGCGCCTAAGAAGAGTGAGGAGAAAGGTGAAATCTCGAATCTGGATGGATATGTTATATCCGACACTATGCCACATGCTGTGGATTCAGTCAAATCCTAGAGGCAAATTTTTGAAACCTTAGACTATGAGATTCAGAATTGCCCCAATGATTTCAGAAATGAAAGGACTGAAAATAAAATTAAAGACATAATAGAGTTTGAGCTTCATAAAATATCCACATGGTCGAGACTCATGCCATACGATGACATGATAAGCTGGGATTTAGAGAAAACTGACATTCAGACAAGGAGCATTCTAAATAGCCAAAAGGTCGTCATCGACTCGTTCAGAACCAAGCACATCCAAGTAATGTATAAACTGTCCCCTACTTCTAAATACATTTATAATGTCGAATTCATAGAGGAGTTTCAAACAAAGGAGAGTATAGAATTCGATCAAACATATCTAGGTATAATCAAAGAATGGTGGGGAATTCCAGGGATATTTAGATATGATACCCATGGCAGTTATTCCATAGATCCATTAATCAAATACATGGTTTGTATAACTTTGATGTTATGTATAATTTTCCGGAGGAAAATCCCTACCCATTTCCCTGCAGAATGGGTGCCACTTATACACGAAGTAGCCGAGGGTTACAGTTTCAATTGGGGTAAAAATTTATCAGATAATCTAACTAAGGAGATTGCAGAGTGCCAAATGGAAAAATCAAAAGGCTAACCTGCATATTTTTACATGTCTGCATATATTATGGATGTTATTTGTTACATGTCTCCATTCCCCTTGATGAATTGGAGTTGGAACCTAGCCTATGCGGATCCCATTCATGTTTATCACTCTAAACTATGGGAGGAGAATGTTAAAGTTTTATTTTACGAAATATGCCACTACGTAGTGATACCTTTGCACCAAATTTTGTATGGTTATGCACCCCCTCATATTTCAGAGCCAATCCTAGGAAACCTCAAGGCGATTGCAGATTGGTTCATTGAAGAGGGTTTCTCCTATCTCAGGGTTTTCGGGTGCTCAATTCCTCCTCATGCACTTCCGAAATTCCTCCCCGATAGACTGGTGTGCAGGGAGGTGGCCTACCAAATAGTAACAGGTGGCATAGACAGAGAATTGAAAGCATCTCAGAAGAAGTTCTAGCCACTTTTTTTAGTACAGATTGGGAAGTGTTCACTGTTTAACTTTGGTCATTCCAAGGTAGAAGTTGCAGCACTGGAAGGCATCAAATTAGTAGATCTTGAACTCAGAAAACATGATCATTATAAAATTGTAGGAAATTATCTTTCTCAATGAAATATGAAAATGTATGAACATGAATATTCTCCCTGTGATGACATGTTCAAGGGAGCCAGAACCTATGAGGAAATATTAGATAGAGTTCAGGCATTATCACCCGACCTATACACCATCTTTCTGACTTTCCAGAAGCACAGGCAAAGTGGTTTGCCAAAGATACTACAGGGAGAATCAACAAACCCTCCTCCAACTCAAGGAAGTATTCCCCTAGGTTTTGGATCAGAGGCTCATGATAAAGGGATTGTAGAAGAAAATCCAAAGAATACTGAAGCGTCTTCACAAAAAGTAGAAGCTTCAAAAACAGAGAAACCAAAGTATGAAATATAAGTTAGGCTCAAGACACCTTCAAAGTAGAGTCAAATGATTCCTCTTTTATCATAAACTATTCCTACTGATATCCCCAAAACAGTAGGAGAAACTCATTATTCAAAATTGGGAAGCCCTATTTCATCATTAACTCCTTTATAGTCGACTTTTGGGACCCCTCATCTAAAAGTCATATATGTAAGTGACCTTACTCCTATCTCTAGAGAAGAGATACCTTCCTCTGACTATTTTTTTAGTAATAAGAATAAGGTTGTAGTAAAATAGGAAACGCATCTGAGAGAAGGCACAATGGTGAATAAACACAGAGTGCTCATAGATCGACAGAATCTAGAAGAGGAATATTTCACTACAAAAGTAGCAGGCTCTATGGGATCTTTGGCAACGACCAATTTATTCTCAGTTGACTCTCTGAAAACAAGGTTGAAGCAGAAAAATCAAATGATAGCTCAATTGCAGGACCAAATAAGGAGCATAGAAAATAATATTCGAGAGGATGTAAATCAAAGAATTGAACACGCCAGAACTGCTGGCAAGAAGGAAATGCAATTGTTGAAGTCTAGTTTAGAGGAAGTGAACAAGCAGATGCAAATGAGTCAAGTACAGGTTATTCGATAGGAAGAGTTAGTGAGACAGCTACAGGATGAGTTGAATTCCATTAAAGGACAAGTTTTGAATATAACAACATTTCAAGCCCAAGCACTAGAGGTGCCTGAGAAACTACAATAAGAACAACAAAACATGCTTTCTAAAATAGAAATCATTCAAAAATACTTCCTGGAAAAAAGCCAATCATTGGATAACATTACTTTCAAGGAGAAAGAGGCTACAACATCTCTCACTGCATTTCAAAAGGACGTAGCATTTTCGGCTAGAGAGGAAGTACCAACAATCCCAAAGCTGACTGTAGAAGAACAGATCAGGGGAGAAATCATATTAAAAACATGGGAGGCCAATATTGTCGAAAGCAGGAAAATGGAAAGAGAAGTTAAGAAAGAATGTGAAGAAGTGTTTGATCAGCTAGATACAAAAACACTGGCCATTGGTAAAGGTGATTGTCCTGGGCTATTAGGAAAGATCAATTTTGTAAGGCATCAACTGCATATCAAGGAGAGATGGAATGAATCCCAGCTCTAGATTTCACAATTGAAACAACTTGACATCACCCAAATGGATAAGTGGCTAATAAAGACAAATATACAGTTGCAGTCGACAAAGTTTGAAAAGGGAAAGATTGAAGATAGGTTGCCCCAAATTCAAAGGAAGTTGTATGTGTTTGAAGCAAAGGATATGACAAAACCTTCCACAATTTTGGTGTAGTTTCTAGACATGTGCGCGAGTGTTTTGGACCGAGCGAAGGAAGTTATTCAAAGAAATGATGAAGTAATGCATGTATGCTCATTTTTGTCCAACTGGTAGAAAAGTTAAAAGTAACCGAGAAAGAGGGCTCAAATTTT
>JZKD02S1877633.1:15861-31875 GCA_000966675.3 Picea glauca
AATATACAAAGAAACCACAATGCACAAAGAAACCACAACACCGGATATATGTGGTTCACCCCCAGCCTGGGGCTACGTCCACCAACTCTTCTTCTCTTTATTGTCTTCTATCAATATTCTACATGCACAGAGCCACAAGATCCTACTCCACATAGGACAGGAGATCTATGCACACTTCGCTAGATTCCTTCCCCAAGCTAGGTTACATCACACAACCTTTACATGGACTAGTACAGTCCCTTGCACTTAGCTCTACCATTTCTCAACACAGCATGCACAAAGAAATTACAATTTACACTTATCACAACATCACATAGATGTGTATCTTGTCTTATCACTTAGAAAGGTTCCAAGTCATTGGCCCCTTCTTACATCACCTAGATTTCTATTTATACTTTACAAAATGGCCTAAACATGGGTAAAACCATGGGCCGACATCCCCATACCCGTTACATAGACAAAAACCCAAAAATCCCTAATTAAGGGGTCGAGATCCCTTGATCTCTGCTTTGACTTGCGCTCCTCCTTTGACAGCCTATTGAAGTCCCAAAATAGGTCAAACCTTACCAAGGATCCTAAAAACTTGGTCAAGAGACAAGAGGCCCCTAACGCTCACCTATGACTCGTCTTGAGTCACTCTGATTTGGGTAGCTCTGCCTCAAAGGCCTTGAGCTTGGCTCGAGCTTCTTCGACCTGCTGCTCCACCAGGGCCTCTTGCTCGACAAACTCTTGAATCATTGTTTTGTTGACAGGTCCCTCTAAGCTTTGTTCGACTATAGTGACTAATTGTTCCATTTCCGCTCCTTTCCCTTCATTCTCCTCGAACAATTGGCAGGCCTCGTCCTAAATTGGTTGGAGCCTCTGAGTCACTTCCATGAATTTTCTTTGAATGGTGTGGACCTGTTGTTGAGTAGTGCATTGTTCCTAGGATCACTTCATCCTTTGAACTGGTGATAGGAGCTTTAGCTATGCCTGTACTGTCAATTCTTAATTCTATGCTTCCTGAAGTTGTGACTCTAGTGTCATTAGTTCAGGGTCCTCAATAAGTCGTTCATAAATTTGTGTGCCACGATCACTTAGCTTTTTACATTCCAAAGCTAAGTCTTTGATCCTCTCAAATGCGCTATGGGCAGTGGCTTCTCTTTGGTCTCGCAAGTCCTGTGGAGTTCTTGGCACTGCTTGTAGCTTTAAGTATGTTATCCTTTGTTGAAGTTGTTGGATGGCTTTAACAAGTTGTGCTACTTGATGCTCCACTGGTTCTTCCACTTTTTTCTATAATCCGGTCATAGAGCAAAGTGCTCTTCTGACTGCCCCTTTTACTCCAACCTTCTCAGTGAGCAGTTGTTCCTTCTCTTTTTGGATCTGCTCTTTCTCCTTGTCAAACTTCGTTTAGAGGTCATCCTTCTCTTGTTGTTCAACTCGGCGTTGTTCTACCACTTCCTCTTGTTCTTTCTTTAGGGCCATTGTGGCATGTTCTTTTTCTTCTTGTGCATGATGAAGGTGAACTTCGATCGCATCATCTATTTTACGGAGTTGGGTAGGCTTATATCCCAACTCTAGTTCTTTTGATGGAAAGGGTGCAGTGGAAACTATGCGGCTGGAGTGAAGGGCCTGATGTACCCCTATGAGTTCTATCTCAATTCTATCATACATGGCTTCTTGTTTGGATTCAGTGTTTTGCAAGAGGTCCTGTGAGGCGTCGGATACAACTGCGATGATAAAGTCAAAGTCATTGAGCGTGAGTATAGTTTGCATCTTAGTCTTAGTCGATTTCAACTTCTTATAGGAAGTAGGTTTCGTGGGGGAAACATTTATTTTCTTGGAGGGATCAGTATCATCAACAGGATCCCTAGGCGGTGTTACTTCTGTTGATATTCTTTTCCATTGGTTTCTTCTTTATCTACTTCGTCATCACCCCCTCATCCAGGTGATTCTGAAGTAGTTTCTTATGATGCACTACTCAGCTGCTGGACCTCTTATGTCTTCTTCCTTCTTCTATTTCTAGGTGTATCATGTGCTTCATGAGTGGCCTCCGGGCTTCCTATTTTTTCAGGTCGGACAATTCTGCGGGGTCATCAGGGATAAGGAGATCTACAGGCCAGTCCTTGGTGATTTCTTCTAGGTATTTGTTGTGCCTCTTTTGTCACCTAAATGAGAAAAACAGAGGTGCTTACAAGCTTAGTTGGGTTAGCTAAGAAATATAGTTGTAAAGGAAAAGGGTTAGAGAAAGAAACATAAAAGAACAAACTAAGAATCAAAATAAGAAATAAAATAACAACTAAACTATTGAGCATAAGGACATAAGAACAAAAAAACAATAAGACTCATGTCGCCAATGGAAAGGATTATATTGGTGAAAGAAAACACCAAGAAGAAAGAGGACTATGGGTCCCTTCTTCCTCCAAGGGAGGGCTCTTGCACCCCCACAACTAAGATCTTCTTACAACTTTGAATGAAATGGTGAAAGAATCCCAAGCTAATCCACTCAAGAAGTGAGATGGATTGCCCAATGTGATGATGCTAGTATACTCTTGATGAGAATAGAGGATTCCCCAAGAGAATAGCAGCAGCATAACCTTGCTAATGAATTCCTTCAAAATGAAGTGTACCCATGGCTTTGTTTTATAGCACGACTTTGAGGTATTGTGCAACCAACTTATAGTGTGAAAAGAGGCTATTTAGGGAATTTTTAGGTCTTTGACCATCAACCCAGTCAGATTCAGTCAAGATTTGGGTGTCAAATCAACTTGGAAGTTGAACTAGAAGTGGGTGGGAGGCTGACCAATCTCATAAATGTACTGTTCTCAGATGTGCATGGCTTTTAGCGACCACAGTCGTGCATCATGCGCATGTGCATTTTTCCTGTGTTTTTGGATAACGCATGTGCGTGTGCCCTATGTAGTCATAGAGCACTTTAATTTTATCACTAGTTTTATAGTTTTGGACCTTTTGGAAATGCTTTTGTGGTAATTTTGGTCCCTGGGTGACCCCATAATTATTTGACGATGTTGGATTCCTGTAACCATTTGCAGATGAAATTTCAGTGATAACAAATGCCCCCTGATGGATGAGGTTAGGAGCATACGTATAGCCAAAATTCATCATTGTTTCTTCTACTGAGAATGTCGTTGTAAGAGAGAGTGATAGTGAGAGGATCAAGAGTGACCTATTGGAGGGAGAAGGGAACCTGTAGGACCCATCCTTCCATAAGGTGTCTAAAAATAAATTGTGTACAAACGAGGTGGGCATGCCCCATGCTCATTTCATGTAACTCAAAAAGGAATGGTGTTGTACAGTAACTGAAACTGTGTGTTGATGTAGATCACTACAGCACCCTCAGGGGAAGTTTTGATAAAGGCAAAGGATGAGTTTGATGAGGAACAGACTCTGAACAGTATACAAGGATACATGTAAGAAGTATCACGGATGTTGTGGGTATTGATAGCCCAACCAAGTTCAGAGGTCTTTGACGAATATAAGAAACAACTGCAATAGTCACAAAGTAAGACCTACTGTAACATGAGAAAGTGTTGAAGTCAAATGTTATGGGGGTCAAAAACATCAAAGAACAATTATGGTTCTCCCTATGTCGTCCGAGACCTCTCATTGGAAATGAAATGAGAGTCAAGATACTGTCGCCCTCCTGGAAACTGTGTTGATGTTGACAAAAGGGAGATGCAACTCCGAGAAGCAAAGGGCTTCGTGACATATACTAGGTGAGGTTAGGAACTGAGGAGGTACATGGAAAAAATAAATATGTATGAAGACTCAAGATTTCCCTTGGTTGGGGGTATATGCGAAGTATAAGTGGATGCAACCGTTCAACTAGGTCGAGTGTCAGGGGGACAACAAGACGTGGGATACGTTGTGCCAGAGATGGGACAAAGTAGACAAACTCAGAGAGTAGAGGTAAGAGGCCTGTGGGATACTCAGAGTATATGGACGATGTCAACAGGAGTAGAAGATATGGAGTGCCCCAACCAAGGGTGACATGGGTTTCATTTGCCAAAAAAGGGAAGAAGGTCGCCAAAGGTGACGACAAAAAGATATGTAAATGCTAGAAACAAAGGCTTTTTACAATTTATAAAGAACAGTTTGGCATGAGTGTACAAATACAGAAATGGGTGCCCCAACATAATATGGTTGAGCTGGTGAGGGAGGAATGTGCTTGGAGAACTGGTGGAGGTTGGGGGCCCCATGGGTGGGTTTCTATATGAGGTAGATGGTATGGAGGGAAATTTGCAGAGGGGAAAACAGAGTGTGGATGAAATGGAGTGTTAATGATACTGCGGAGGCATAGTCAAAATAGAACCTTGAAGAGATAACCTGGGAGTCCATTGGGAAAGATAGAAAAATGAGGAGAAGGAGTATGTGGCTGATTCATGACATGATGTAAGACTATCGGGACTCCCATCCCTAAAGGGTTGAAAAAAATCATGAGTGTCAAAGTGCCAAAAGGGTGCTATGAATGGGACAACTCACGTGGGGGAGAGTGCTACAGGGTGATAGTACCCAAAATGCAATGGAGGTGTCGGCATTGCAGAGCTGGAGATGGGGATCCTAAAGGGAAATTTCAAAGGGTGTGATTGGAGATGCAATTGAGATTCAGAGGGAATGATTACATGCTAATGTTGATTATATACTTGAAGGGGTTGTGCTGATGTATGATGACCAAGTACCTGCACACATGAAAACCAAATACCCGACGTGAACAATATCTGAAGAGAATCGAACATACAAGCATTTATTTGATAATTTTGAACATGAGCATGCGTACCTGGATGGGGTATGAAAAAACAACACCCTGGGGGCTAAGGATAAAAAATGGCCTGGGAACCATCTTGATGTAGATGACAAGATGTTGATCCCACGGTTGAAAACGGATCAAAAAATGAACACCCGGAGCTCCTGGAATGGTGTTTGGAATTTTGGTGGAAAGGCCTATATATAGCAGTAGGGCCCACATTGCCACCTCATTTGTACTTGTTGTCAGAGTGACTAGATGCGAGGCATTCATAGGAGATTTGGAGATTCTGGGAGAATGAGGAAGCCAATTCTGGACTAGCGAGCTTTAGGTTAGTAGTCTTATCGTCCTGCATAGAATTAGGTTTTCAATTTGTGGGAAAGTCCTGTACAGAGGGTCGTACAAGGGTTTTTATGGGTGTGGCCCCCCCAGTGTGCAGGCAATCCAGAAATTTGTGTGCACGGGTGGGTGCCTGTTATCCGGATATCCACACATGGGTGCTCCCGTAGGGGGGACAAAGGCACGCATGGTATGCACGCCTATTTTCTACACAACTACGCATGGGTGTGTGGTTGTGTAGTGGATAGGTGAACTATGATGCACACCTATGTTCGTGATAGGGGCACCTGGAGGCGCCCCTATATGGCAGATAGGAATGCATGCATGTGCACCTGTGGGATGAATAGGCGCGCATGCGTGCACACCTGTAGGGTGAACAGGCGAGCATATGTGCATGCCTGTAGGTTAAACAACCACACCTTGGGGGAAAGGCTGATGGGTGCAGAACTTATCTTTTTTGGATATTTTAATGTGTTTTAATGGTCAATATGGTTGATCTAGGACTGTATTATGTGGTTGCAGGTGATCATTTGCATGATCTCGGTCCACTGGCGAGAGCGGGACTGGTCACAACTGAGGGATGTCGTGGCTATTGAGGAGCCGGGGGTTCATGCTAGTTTGTTAGCCTATGGACTGTTGAAGTTCTTTGAGTACCTGTTGATATGGGCTCAGGAGTATCTTCTGTAGTTTTTGATCCGGATGTGGAGTCTAGATCTGCATTGTTTTATGGTGCGGGGAGAGCATCTCGCCTTCACTACAGTGGAGGATGTATACTTTCTGACTCGGCTCCCTTTTCGAGGAATGCCCCTACCAACGGAGCCTGTGTTACTTATGGATGTGCAGTTAGCTAACTTGGGCTGAAGATATTGTTTGAGGGAGAAATTCATGTCAGGATCCATAGTGAGTATCGGGGCGATGGATGCTTTAGTGCATCTCTGTGTAGCAACAATGATTGTGAGGGTATATGGGTGCCTCACGACTCAGCGGATCAGTGGTGGTCAGCTGAGGGTTATGGGGAGGGCACTGGCTAGAGAGCATTTTGCTTGGGTTTGATGCTGCATGCCAAGATGGTAGGGAAACTGGACAGATGTCAGACTATGAACTCAAGGGACTTTGGCTTTGGGTCTATCTTGGTGGCCTGGTTTTTGGAGAGGGTGTCGATGTTGCACCCTAGAGTTTTATTTTGCACACTTGGTGCATGAGATCCGCAAATGAGGCGGTGGTCGATGATATTGATTCACCACGGTGGTGGTAAGGGTGGCCATTTTTTCACGGCCGAGACTGTATAGGTGTGGCGACAGATGCCGCAGATCATACTACAGTGTCCATACTATATGGTTGACTTCCGGGGTGATCCAAATATGGTGTTACCTCTAGGGGAGGTGTTCAACCACTGAGGTATGTTTGTGATGTGGATATGTTTTTTTTGAGATAGCATGACATGTGTATTTTGTATAGATGTTGATACTATCATTTGGTTGTTTGTATGTGCAGATGTGGGACCTCGTGAGTGTGAGGTTGAGATGATGAGAGCGTCGTCTCGTCGGGAGCTGGGGAGACTACTGTAGGGAGGGTCGTGGGTAGGAGAGATAATTTGGCATGAGGACATTAAGGCGTGACCAGTCGGTGATGAAAGAGCGATTAGGAGACACAGTTTTTATGACCTTGGTGCCAGGCCATCGCATGCTCCTTCGACGGAGGCCGGGGGAGATTTTGAGGATATTCACCGCTGCTTGGAGGCGGTGCTACAGGGAGTGCCTGAGGGCATGTGGTCGTGCATCCAGGATGAGGGCATCCTGGAGCAGTGTGTGGGAGTGTCACTGACGTGGAAGACCATGGTGCAGCGAGCATCAATAGCAGGTGCTACGATGAATGGGGGGTTACCTCCAAGTCTGAAGGGACTGATAGTGGGTGGGGCACCACTGCCTAAGGGAGGGGCAGGAGGTGGTGCTCTAGAGGCACCTTGAGTGTCACTCTATGTATGTTTATATTTTTTTTTATAGGTTGGTGAGCCCATTTTGGTGTAGTGGCACCAGTTTTGTACTGAGGTGCTTCATTGGCCTGCAGATTTTGTATACGATGTATTTTATGTGTATGTAAACATTTTGATGGCACTGTTGTCCGATTTATATATATATGAGTATACATTTTGGGGTCTTTGTGATGTTTACATGTGTTTTTTAATGTGTTGATGATGTCTAATATATATATGTTGTGACGGGCTCTTGATGGTTTATGTGTGTGTAGAGATATCTTGATGTGATATATGCCAATCAAGTATAATGTTAGATAGGTTATCTATAATTTGATTCAAATGTCTTGGAATATGTGTAAATGTAATGAAATCAAAATGTCGAGATAAAAGTCTAACTTGCAGGTATTTGCGAAAGAGGCAAGGATCGCAGACACGGTACACATTGTTGAGCTGGAGGACGATTAGTTGGGAGTCAAGAAAGACACTAAGGTGACGAATATGATGATGACGAGCATCGACAAGGAAGCCAATGACGACAGTGTACTCGACTTGGTTGTTGGTTTCTAAACCCAAACATATGCTGCTAGAGTGGAACAGTTCATGTGAGGGGGTATAGAGGGCCCAAGCTGCCGAAGTGAGATTTTCTGTCCAACGGTTGTCGTCGTCGGCATAACCGATGTGGTAGGCCAGTGGAGGAAGCATCTGTCAATAACAAAAATGATAGTTTGGACATGAGGGATGGAAAAAAGATTAAAAACACTATAAAATAAATAACCTAATGTAGAGTGGCTATACTTAGGCATAAAATTTATTTAAGTAGAGCCAGTTGATGGGTTCTTTGAGAGAAAGGCCTTTGGGGGGAGCCAGGATGTAGGCACCTTTGGTGAGGCAATGTTGGATAATGTAGGGGTCATGCCATTATGACTTGAATTTTCCATGACCGAGGGTATCGTGAGCGATATCGTAGGCAAGGATGAAGTCACCTTCGTGAAATGAGCGAAGGTTGACATGGAAATCAAAGGTGGCCTTTGACCATTTTTTGGCTGCCTCATTGTTCTGTAATGAAGATCGACGATCTTCATCCAAGGACTCTAAGTTCAGAAAACGCTGCTCCATTGGATCAGTGTTGGGTAATAGCTCAATTGCGGTGCGTAAGGTGGGAATTTAGCACTCAATAGGAAGAGTGGCCTCGACCCCATGGACTAGATGAAATGGTGTGAAACCAGTGGTCATTTTCATGTCCGTACGGTATGCCCATTGTGCTGAAAATAACATATGATACCAATTGGTCTTATGTTTGTTAACCATGTGCTGCAACATCGTCTTGAGGACCTTGTTAACTACTTTGACCTATCTATTATACTAAGGTTAATATGGTGAGGAAAACTCATGGGAGAATCCAAACCGTGATGAGAGTTCGACAAAAATCTCATTCTCGAAATGTTTCCCGTGATTGGAAATTAGTTGGAGTGGTACTCCAAAGCGAGATATGACGTGATTAAAGAAAAAACGTGTTGCAGTGTCAGCGGTGTTGTTGAAGGTGGGCATGGCTTCAGCCCATTTTGTGAAGTAATCGACTGCGACAACAATGTATTTGTGACCATTGCTGGATGGAGGGTTACAAGTCATGAAGTCGATGCCCCATTTACAAAAGGGGCATGCAGTAATGACTGGGTGGAGAAGAGAAGGTGGTGCTTGTGCTTTGTTGGCGTAAAGCTGACATTTATTGCATCGCTTCACGGTGTGAATGCAATCGTGAAACAATGTAGGCCAAAAGTAACTTGATTGTATGATTTTCTGAGTAGTGGACATCCCCGAAAGATGGCCCCCGTACGTGCCACTATGGTAGTCGTTCAAGACTCTATCAGCCTCGTCAATGGTCAAGAATCGACGAAGTATGGTGTCAACCCCTTGTCGATATAAGATATCTCCAATGACGAGATAGCGGGGGGCCTGGGGGCGAATACGATGACAATCATCTCATGAGAGGTGGTTACCAAAATTTTGGGTTCGGAGGTAAATGAGGAGGTCGTCGTACCAAGGATCATCCAAAGTGATATAAAAGAGATGCTTACCGGGGAAGTTAGTATTGACGAGGGCACTGGTAGTATCAGAGGGGAAGGCCATGACAAGTTCGGTGAGGACGAGATATTTCTTTCTCTTGGGTGTTGAAAATTCAAGATCGTACTCCTAAAGGATAACGATCCATCGGGAAAATTTTCCATTAATTTGTCAATGACTGAGCAAGTATTGCATAGGGTTGGAATCTGCTATGACTTTAGTTGTGTGAAGTAGAATGTAATGGCACAGTTTCTGGACTGCGAGGATGACTGCAAGGGACAGTTTCTCTTCGTAATTATACTTCAAGTGTGGTCCTGAGAGGTTTTTACTAATGTAGTAAATGACATGCTCACAATTTTCATCGTCGATTTGAACGAGAACTCCTGCTACTGAGACAGTTGATGCTGATATGTAGAGGATATAGTCACGATTATAGTCAGGTGAACTAATTAAAGGGGCGTTAGAAAGCATCATTTTAAGATCATTGAACTCTTTTTGGGCATGTTCATCCCAGTGAAATGGGATGTCGTGGCATAGTAAGCGAAGTAAACCATGTGCTCGAGTGGCATAGTCTGGGACAAATTGCCATAAAAAGTTAGCTTTTCCTTGTAGTCTCTGGAGTTGACGTAAATTTTGAGGTGGTGGAATTTCAGTGATGGCCTGGACTTTGAGGGGGTCCATGGTAATACCACTTTGGGAAATGATGAATCCAAGGAGGCGCCCGGTAGTGACGCAGAACACGCACTTGAGGGGGTTGAAGTGGATGTTGTACTGACGACACCATTGGAAGATGATCTATAAATCATCAAGATGTTGGGTGCATTTTTTGGATCGAGTTGTGAGGTCATCCAAGTATGCGAGGATGATATGAGCTAGATCGTGAAAAATGTATGTCATAGCCCATTGGAAAGTTGCATTAGCGTTCTTTAGAACAAAAGGAATGACACGATATGCAAAAGTAACCCAAGGGGTGGTGAATGCGGTTTTGTATTGATCGGCTGGGTGGATTTGGATTTGATTATAACTAGAGAAACCGTCCATGAAGGACAGAGCCTCATGGCCTGCGCAGTCGTCGATAATTTGATCGATGAAAGGCATTGGAAAGTTGTCTTTGGGACATGCATGATTGAGATCGCAAAATTCCGTGCAGACATGGATAGTGCCCTATTTTTTGTTAACGGGTACAGGGTTGGAAACCCATGAGGTATAGACGATGGGGTAGATGAACCCAACTGTGCATAATTTTTCAATCTCGGCTTTAATGGCCGCCGCTTTGGATGGGTGTAGCGGTCATTGTTTTTGATGAACTGGTGTGATATCAGGTGAGGTGTCGATGCAACATTTCACAATAGAGGGATCAAGGCTAGGCATCTTTATGTATGACCAGGAAAAAATATCTCGATATTTTTGGAAGAGGGATTTATAGGTGGTGATTTCTTGAGGAGTGCATGCGACGCTAATGGTAATTTCCTCAACGACTCCATTTCTAATGGAAATATCGATTTTGATGGTCGGGGAAATATTGGCCATGTTTCCGTCTTCAAAAGCATAAGGGGTAGGAATGGGGTTGTTGAACCAGTCGATATGCCCTGATGGGATAAAATCCTTGGTTTTGACTGCGTATATGGGGTGTTGGTTAGGAGGCATGAAGGCTTCCTGTGGAAATAAGAGTGCTCTGTGGTGTAGCGCATCCCATGGGTAGTCAGGGGTGTTTAAATCTTCGAGTATGTCCTCGTCACAGTGGAATTGACAGGAATACAAGGGATCGTAAAGAGTGATATCGGTGACTATCACCGTGTAGTTGTCTGTTTGTGATGAAGAAGCAGGGGGAACGACACAATGATATTGCGATGGTTCTCTTGACATAAACCAAATATCGAGGTACTGAGGAGTACCAGTGGTAGTTGGATGTAAAATTTCCGTAGGGAAATGAACGGGAGAGTTGGGGGGATTTGGGGGTAAATCCTCAAATAAGTCATCCAATAACCATGGAGGAATAGGGGGTGCCTATGGTTCAAGAGAAATGATATGAATAATCTCTAGTAATGAGTTAAGGTCAACCATCGATTCTGTAGGGGGCTCGGGGGTTTGAATCATGGTCGATTGGCATTGCCTGTATTCGATGATCATAGGACATTGGTATGTAAAATGATCTAAGGATTCACATAGAGAGCAAGGGAATCTCATACGTTCATTGACTGAAGTCGTGACATAATGGATGTTGGTGATGTTTGGTAGGGATGATGTAGTTGGATTGGGTTCATTCTAGAAGCTTTGGTGTACTGCGACTAATGTCTGCCGAAAACGAGGTAGTGCTGGGCAATGATGTGTATAATGGCCATATTCTTAACATATAGCACAAGAAAACTTGGTTTGTAGCCCTTTACTACTTGAGTTAGGGGAGGTAGCGACAATACTTTCTATAGTGGCGAGCAGTGTTGGTGTTTGATTGAGGGTAATTAGGTTATGTAACTCTGGTAGATATGGCCATTTTTTGGTTGGGTATCCATATTTCTCACATAGTGCGTAAGGAGGTTGGACACATGGGTGGAGTGGAGCTATGGGCTCCTTCTTCTTTTGCCTACCCCCAGCTGTGGCAGGGAGGTTAATGAGTGGGGATGTAAAGGGTATGGTGGGAGTGAGTATGGGAATCGTCATTGGGAATCCTTCCATTTGGGGGGGAAGCGATGTTGAGGGACCATATTTTGTGTATGTAAATACCAAACTGGAATTACCAACACCATATTAGGGAGAGTAAGGGTGGCGGCTGCTTGGGAAGCTTGTACACCTAGTGGGGGGTAAAATAAGGGGAGTTGATTAATGGCTTGGGGAACTATCTCCCAAACTAGGATATGGCCTTGGGGAGAGGTGAAATCATGAACTGGTGGAGTCGATGAGTTCGTAGGAGGCTCATGAGGGAGGAGCTCTGCGACTAGTGGGACATCAGATATGATAGAAGCCTCCCTAGGAGGAAGGGTATCCTCCGTGTTAGTTCCTTTGGACTATACGACACATACCTGATTGGAAGGATGAAGGAGTGGTGGTGCACCATGGTAAGTTCCTAACAATGATGGGTCTTTGAAAATCCCGTTTCCCATTTCGATGAGTGGGTATGCTTCATGACTGGTGTGGATGAGAGGGAGAATGTTATCGATGTTGGCAGAAGGGTTCAGCTCATAATGTGAAACTTGGTCAATGGTAATGATCTTCCCGTTATGGGGGAATATCATGGTTCGAAAGACGGAAGAGGCAACTGCCTTCATAGCGTACATGTAGCTACAATCGAACAACATATTATAATCAAGTGGGGCATCAATAACTTCAATGTCAATGAGAATGGTCTTGCCTCCGAGTTCTACAGGGACATTTTGGAAGAGCCCTTTAGGAGAAGATGGTCATCCATCATAAGCTCTTAAGGTAATAGAAAATGGTATGAGTTCAGGGGAACCAAGTTTCTTCCATACAGACTTGGACATAATGCATGTGGATGCACCTTCATCGATGATGCACCAATGAACTATAATGTTCTTAATTTTCACTGGGATTTGAAAAGAGATTAGAGTGGGAAGGCGAGGCTCTCCGCTGTCGAGATCAAATGTGATGAGTTGAGTATTTGTGGGGTCAACTGCCCCCAAGGCGGAAATTAATAATTTCTTCTGAGTGGAACAAGTTTGAAGGACTTCTAATACTGACATGGTAGTCGAGGATCGTGCTAACTCATCGACTAAACTGTAATTATGAGCCACCCTATCACTATTAAATTTGAACGTTTTTGCGATGAAGTAGAGACGAATTTTCGTCGGCATAGAGTCGTTTTTGAGACCAAGATAATTTTTTTTTTCATTGGAATTCATTCGTCAGTCTAGTGACCACACATGGATCTTTGTTGGTCTAGTGACTGGAAAAATAAGCCTATTCACAATAGGGAAATGTTCGTCTAGCGATGAATTTTAGTCGGTCAAATGACTAATATTAGTCACAAGAATGACCAAACCATCAGTTAAAAAGGTCAAAAGAAAGATGATCAGTTAGTCTCTAAATCACTAACGACAAACAGGTTGGTCACTCTAGCGACTAACAGGTTAGTCGCTAAAGTGACCAACTTGTTGATGTTTGCGACCAATTTTCTATACTAGCGACGAACAGGTTGGTCTCTCTAGCGACTAACCTATTATTCGTTAGAGTGACCAAACTGTTGATGTTTGCGACCAATTTTCTATACTAGCGACGAACAGGTTGGTCTCTCTAACGACTAACAGGTTTTTCACTAAAGCGACCAATATTGGGGTATTTAAAAAAAAAAAATTGCCATTCACACAAGATCTATACAAATCTAACCATTCACACTTCCTTCATTGCAGTTATCCCTAAAGTTGAAAAGTCAAATTCTTTTGAGGATTTTCGTCTGATATCATCGTGCAACTTCATTTACAATACCCTTTATAAAGTGATTGCTTCATGTTTGAAAATAATCTTATCAAAGGTTATATCAGTGGAACAATTTGGGTTCCTTGGAGGTCGATTCATACACAAGGGAGTGGGATATACATAGGAATAACTACACACTATTATTTGGTCTTCGTTTTTTTAGAGACATACATAYGTACAAAGAACTTTTKTTATGTAAGGTGATGGGTGTGGAGGTCAATMTCYTAAAATYCTCCAKAAGTTTCAATGAGTTGCAAGATGAAGTAACATACATGATCCACCATCTGTAATATAGGGTGGTCTAGATGCAAAATGAACTAAAATATTTTGGTTTTATACTAAAKCCCTATGGCTATGGTATCAAGGATTGGAGATGGCTTCTAGGGAAAATAGAAGGGAGGATACATTTTTGGTGCCACAAATGGTTGTTGAGGGGCAATTGATTGACATTAGTAAAAKAAGCATTAGAGGCAATCTCCGTGTATTGGATGCGATGTTTTTGGCCCATATACACAATGAGGTTTTAGATAAAATATGAAGGCTTTGCTTTGAGTTCATGTGGAAGGGAAATAAGGACAAAATTGGATATCACTTGGCTCATTGGAAAATAATTGCAAGGCCAAAAAAACAAGGAGGATGGGGATTAAAGAAGTTACCACCCTTCGAAAAAGCACTTGTTGCCTAAAGCCTTTGGAATTTGATGGTTTATGGAAGCTCATAATCTATCAGAAATATATGGCTCTGAGGATGGGTTGTGACAATAATTTCTTTCTTCCAGAAGATTTGGTTCAACATCTTTGTCGTCAAGGTTTGAACAAACTAAACCAGATTGCAGATGAGGGATGGACAAATATATGGCACCAGAGGTGGTTTTCTGCTATCGATATTGGTTTAGAAGGAGATGTTGTAGGTTATATGTCCAATTTTATCTCTTCCTTGATATAAAACCATGTCCACTTAAGAAGTGAAAGAGATGAATTAATATGGAACCGAAATAAGGAAGAAGGTCGATATACTTCAAAATTAGGTTATGAGGTGGCACATTGGTGGTCGCTCAAGATCTGGAAACATCAAGCACCTAAAAAAACAAGAATTCTGATGTGGTTGGCACTGATGGATAGAATTTCTACTTGGGACTATCTACAGAATAAAAACAAACAAGGACCATGTATATGCTACCTTTGTATAAATGTGGATGAATATGTATCTCACATTTTCACTAGAGGCCCATACTCTCTTCAATTATGATGTGATACTTGCTAATGGATTGGAATTAATAATTTTTGGTGTTGTTTATATCTTGAGGAGGGGTTGGCAATTTGGTATAAAAATTCTAAGATAAACAAAATATCGTGCAATACCATTCCTCACTCCATGGGGTATGTGGTTGGCACAAAATTCCATCCTCTTTTATGATCGACCATTGCTAACAATTCAAGTTTCCACACAGATTGTTGGAATAACACAACATTTCATAGTATAAGGGGTGACTAAGAGGTTGTGGATCATTGGAAAGCTGGTTTGGGACAATTATTTCCCTTAGGGATTCTACGATGGTGCTTTTCAAGGGGAATACTCATAGTGTGGCATAGGAGGAGTCTTACATATCCACGAGGGATACTAGCTATAATTTCATGCTTGTGTGGGTAGTGGAACAAACAACAAAGTAGAACTTTTCACTTTGAAAGCCTTATTGAAGTTGGCGCTAACAAAGCACATTTCAAGAATTCAATTCTTCAGTGATTCATCCTTTGTTGTAAATTGGATGAAGGGAGAACACATGATACAAGGCATTTCCTTGCAGACTTTAGTTGATGATCTTAAGGTAATTTCTAGACAATTCAACCATATTATCTGCTCAAACATATTCTGAGAACTAAATAGGGAGGCAGATGCACGATTGAAGATCGGGTTGACTGAGCCAATGGGAACTTTAAATATAAAATAATTCAAGTCAAGAAACATCATTGAATATTCCATGGATATGTGATATAGAAAACATCCCATGTGTTTTTTTGTTTACAATTGTGATTTAGTTTCATTAATGGTGCAATTTTTTTTTTGATCTCTTAATGTTCTTGTATTTAGAATGTAATTGTAGGAAGCATGTGACCATTTAAGAATAGTTTTGTTTAGGAGAAGAATTATATGTGCTCTATTTTCAAATAATTGAAGATCCCTTGATCCATCCTTCTTAAATATACTTACACTTCGAGTACATGGGTAACACAACCTGCCTATCTTGTAGAATTCAAAAGAACGAGAAGAATGTACCTTTTATTCTCCTATGAATAAAAAGTATTATTTTTTCCTTGGAAAAAAATGATAAGGAAAACTACATTTTTATAAAGAAAGTTGCATTATACAACTTATTATTAATGAACGATGTTAATAGAACACTTATCCTTCCACATAATGAAAGAAATCACTTAAAGAGAATAAAACATCTCCCACTTACACAAAATAA
>JZKD02S1877633.1:46986-67510 GCA_000966675.3 Picea glauca
ACAATATCAATTTTTGGTTTTAAATTTTGTAATTTGATATATGCAATTAACACATATTTCTCATTGTAGAATTTTTTGAGATCGATGAGAGGGGAAGGGGAAGGTCTTGGTGGCAACAGTGGGACTATAAAAATGAACCCACATGGCCACGTAGCCACCAGGCTATTTTCCACCCCAAGTGTGTCGCTTGAGACTGATTCTATGGCTTCTAGGGGTGATGCCACGCCCCCACAACACATGCCAGATTGTGCAGGTGGTGATCATGATCATGGAGCTGATCACTCTTCCGTTGATTGTTACCCTGGTGCTACACATATCCAAAGCACAGGAACAACCGTGGTATCATTTTTGGTCAACCAGGACATGGTTCCTCTAAAAATAGTACAGCTAACAGGTATTTAATATATGTCTTTATAGACATTCTTGTTATATAATTATTTAAACAATCACATATCAGTGAGATTTAAATTACCAATGATGACGATGTTTTACAGGAAACAATGTTTTCTACAATAGTTTGCATGACTATGCATTAGAACTTTTTGGGCCGACCATTCGACTACGATGGAATCGACAATATTCCAAACTGAAAGGCCTTCTTATCTCCAGACTGGTTGGCGAGTTTGGTGACTCATTCAATAAGCCGAAAGTCCTAAAAAGGACCAAAAAGCATTTTAAACATGTTAGAGAGGCATATAGGAATAAATTAGTACAGGACCCCAAGTGCGAATGCCCTTTGGTTGTCCCCGAGAGGGAGTGGAAGAAATTATTCTCAATGCAAGAGAATTAGCGATGAATGCACAAGGGAAGAAAGCACTTGGCCCTGGAAGGTAAGAGGTGTTTTCAATTTACTATGATGGTCTTTTGTTTACTTTATGACGAAAACAATCAATATCTAACATATCTCAAAATATTGCATAGACTCCAAGAAACTTCCAAGGAAACAAAGGCAAAACAAGACAAACATGGCCAACATAAACTGGGCCAAGGTGGTTACAGGAGATTGAAGGCACGGGTTGTAAGTGCCTAAACATTTTACTTTTTTTTATCATCGTCACTAAATATGTAATTCATTGCTCAACGACCAAGCCATAGTAGAAGATCTAAAGGTCGGGTTCACATAGGGTTTTGATGGCGTGGTGGTGCGACGAAGAATCTTGGGGCAATCGCCATGTGTCTCTCTAGAGGACATGGTGAATAAAATGAAATTAAAAACTTGTCGATTAGTTTTTACTCATTGATTACTTGTAATGTAAAATATATTTTTTATTCATTTAAAATGTAAAATAATGTGTGTCTTTTCCACATTCGTAGGAGAGTAACAATGCTACCAATGCTCCTGATGTACCCACTGAACTACATACCGACCCCCATATTGATTCAATCATTGTTGCCAAAGGACCATTACATAGTGTTATGCGCACATTTTTAATGTTTTTCCATTTTTCAATGAGTATTAATATTTAGGGTATATTCTGTACTAAACACTTATATTATTTCATATGGCAGAGCATGTAGATGCGCCCGATCGAGAGCGGAGATCAACAAGCGCATAAACAACAATGCGACCACCAACTAATGTTTCTACTGCACTGACTAATCCAGGTATAAAACATTGTAATTAAATCTGTATTAATTAAATTTCCCTAGGAACAGTGAATAATAATATCACTTGAATTTTTTTTGTTGTTGCAGCAGTGGATGCCCATGCGCATCCTCAACCTCCACACTGAAATACTATAAGTTTATCATGGTGTGAGGTGTTGAGTACTGATGATGGAACACGTCAAGAAGGCCCAATAACTGTGGGGGATCAGTTAAATTATGATGATGATGACTTAATTTGTGCTTTCATGGATACGAGGAAGAAGAAGAAGAAGAAGAAGAAAAACAAATGATTAGACATTTTATTATTAATATAAATCCAATATATTTTTGGTCCAATGTAATGTATTTTGTTTTCCTAAATGTCATGAATGTTATTTGCTTTCATGTTTTTTGTTTTAGCACACGGCGATGAATGTTTTATGCTTACATTTAATGTTATTGTCATTTCTAATTATAGTTGTAAAATCTAGATAGATTGGGTATGGGAAAATGAGAGTGACGTGAGAGGGGGAGAAGGGGCCAAAAGAGATTCCACCTTCACGTGGTTGGTCCTGTTCAGTAGAGAATAATTTATTCTCAAAATGAAGTGAATCTCGTTCAGGTATTCGTCTTTAGTCATTAATTTGTAGAGGTTGTTACATCTTTAATTACTATTCTGAAATATAATTAAGTCATGTGATGAATCGCAGGATGGAGAAGAGCAACATTGGAGGCACCCCATCACTCAAAGGTATGGATCTTGTTAAGTGTTGTTTTAAGGTGATATAATTACATATATGTTAGTCAATCTTAATATTAAATAATAATAATATAGGAAATATGTTAAGAAAGTTAAATATTTTATGTTTTTTATATATTTTTGGAGATTATTTTTGTTGAAATTATAATTTTGAATTGATGAAATTGTTGTTTTTAATGTAAAAATAGTTTAAATGTCTTGAAATACATCTTTTGTCATTGGATTGTGTACAATTAACATATACTATCTGCAATTGAATCAATATAATATTATTAGTCCATCCATAACAAATTTAGAATACTAGATTAGTTTAAAATTTGAGAAACTCAACCCTTTTCTACATAAATTCTTCTCCAAATCTATGAGGAATTGAGTTTTGGCCCAATTTCAATATGACCCAAATCATTGAAATTTGAAAAAAAAATGAATCAATCAAGGCCAAACTTCATTTTTCCAGAAAAAATAAACTCATTGGAAAATTTGAGTTTTTCAGCTCATTATTTTCTCGGGAATGCCCAATGCACCCATGAAACAACACCTCAAAATTTCCACATAGAGTTTATTCTCATGCAGTTCTTACACCCTATCAAGATACATGGATACATATTAGTCCCCTATTTCAATGGAGGACCGTTCATTATTGGCATCCAAGCACTGCACCAACAAGTCCATAGTATCTTGACAACAATTCTTACAGCCTCAACATGACTTAAAATTGGTTTATCTTTTGAAAGCTTCACCATTATCCCAATGGAAAGTCTTGTAGGAACACACATAAGTATTCTACTCTCTCTCTCTCACAATGTAATCAATGGAAAAAGAAAACCTATTGTTTACTAGGCCATACATAATACTCTTATTCCTCATGAGCACTTTATACTAGCTCTTTACAAAGAGTGATTTACAACCCACCCATAACACTATTCCAAAGTAGGAACGACCTTCAAAATAAGGTCAATATGCAACAAGCATTTCCCAAACATAACAATATTCATTTCTTGCATAGATACACTCATGCAAGAACACACATCAAGAGTCATGGATTCTTACTATGCATCCAAACAATATAAGCCAATGCTTCCTACAAGAAGTTGTACATATCTATATATATTTATATTATCATACATGTGTGAAATGTGCATCTGATCCAGATTTTATGAGAAAATCAAAATGAATACAGATTATTAAAATATGCTTAAAACCAAATAAGAGAGATATAGTAAAATTGGTTTTCTATTCAATAAGGAAATAAGTTGAAATTGTAAAATGCAGCGGAAAACAAGTTTGCTCGAATGGTGGCGGATTATCTCTGAGAAGAGATGTGACGGTTGCGCTCATTCGCAAGAAGATGGTTATAATGACGCTTTGAAGGCCTTTTACAATAAACAAGAATGTCAAAAACCATAGACATCCAAAAACCTAACCCTAGGAGATTAAGCGCCTGGGATCATGGGTGCATTGGGCATTCCTATCTAGGAGCTTCCATTCACAAAAGAGGAATGCATTGACAACTTGGAAGATGTCAATTGGGAAGAGTTTCCCCTGATATGTGAACTAGATAAATGTTTGGATTCTGTGGTCTCTATATCACAGATTCAATATGACTCATCTATTAGCATTTGTTTTGAGACAATGTAATATGACTTGTTTTTGTGGTCTGTGAYGACCCATTTGATTGACCAAACTTAGGGATTTTATGGACATTCCTCTCAAAGCATTGTTGATGGTGATMTTGGCATCTAGAACATATATTTCCTAGAAGAAATGTTTTATATCTTTAATAATAAGAAGCCCTCTATCATTGAGGAAGGAGAATCTTGTTGACTCTATTGTAATATGTGCACTACATAATGTTTTCAGTGAAGTATGATGAAGGGGAAATTGTACATTGGTTGTAGAGTAGTTGAATGTTCTTGTATTTTTTATTCAAAATTAATTCCAAATGAGTTTACTTGGATGCATATATGATTTCTTGATTTGTTATTTATCTTGTGTTTCATTTTGGTTGTTTAAAAAATTTCATTTGTGTGTGACGCAAATCATGATATGTATTATATCTCAACTGGGACTATCACCTTGATAACTAAGGGACCTTTATCTCAGGTACCCCAAAGAAGTGGGATCAGAGCAAGGTCACTTGAACCCTATGGAATTCTATGTTTTTATTTTGTGTAAGTGGGAGATGTTTTATTCTCTTTAAGTGATTTCTTTCATTATGTGGAAGGATAAGTGTTCTATTAACATCGTTCATTAATAATAAGTTGTATAATGCAACTTTCTTTATAAAAATGTAGTTTTCCTTATCATTTTTTTCCAAGGAAAAAATAATACTTTTTATTCATAGGAGAATAAAAGGTACATTCTTCTCGTTCTTTTGAATTCTACAAGATAGGCAGGTTGTGTTACCCATGTACTCGAAGTGTAAGTATATTTAAGAAGGATGGATCAAGGGATCTTCAATTATTTGAAAATAGAGCACATATAATTCTTCTCCTAAACAAAACTATTCTTAAATGGTCACATGCTTCCTACAATTACATTCTAAATACAAGAACATTAAGAGATCAAAAAAAAAATTGCACCATTAATGAAACTAAATCACAATTGTAAACAAAAAAACACATGGGATGTTTTCTATATCACATATCCATGGAATATTCAATGATGTTTCTTGACTTGAATTATTTTATATTTAAAGTTCCCATTGGCTCAGTCAACCCGATCTTCAATCGTGCATCTGCCTCCCTATTTAGTTCTCAGAATATGTTTGAGCAGATAATATGGTTGAATTGTCTAGAAATTACCTTAAGATCATCAACTAAAGTCTGCAAGGAAATGCCTTGTATCATGTGTTCTCCCTTCATCCAATTTACAACAAAGGATGAATCACTGAAGAATTGAATTCTTGAAATGTGCTTTGTTAGCGCCAACTTCAATAAGGCTTTCAAAGTGAAAAGTTCTACTTTGTTGTTTGTTCCACTACCCACACAAGCATGAAATTATAGCTAGTATCCCTCGTGGATATGTAAGACTCCTCCTATGCCACACTATGAGTATTCCCCTTGAAAAGCACCATCGTAGAATCCCTAAGGGAAATAATTGTCCCAAACCAGCTTTCCAATGATCCACAACCTCTTAGTCACCCCTTATACTATGAAATGTTGTGTTATTCCAACAATCTGTGTGGAAACTTGAATTGTTAGCAATGGTCGATCATAAAAGAGGATGGAATTTTGTGCCAACCACATACCCCATGGAGTGAGGAATGGTATTGCACGATATTTTGTTTATCTTAGAATTTTTATACCAAATTGCCAACCCCTCCTCAAGATATAAACAACACCAAAAATTATTAATTCCAATCCATTAGCAAGTATCACATCATAATTGAAGAGAGTATGGGCCTCTAGTGAAAATGTGAGATACATATTCATCCACATTTATACAAAGGTAGCATATACATGGTCCTTGTTTGTTTTTATTCTGTAGATAGTCCCAAGTAGAAATTCTATCCATCAGTGCCAACCACATCAGAATTCTTGTTTTTTTAGGTGCTTGATGTTTCCAGATCTTGAGCGACCACCAATGTGCCACCTCATAACCTAATTTTGAAGTATATCGACCTTCTTCCTTATTTCGGTTCCATATTAATTCATCTCTTTCACTTCTTAAGTGGACATGGTTTTATATCAAGGAAGAGATAAAATTGGACATATAACCTACAACATCTCCTTCTAAACCAATATCGATAGCAGAAAACCACCTCTGGTGCCATATATTTGTCCATCCCTCATCTGCAATCTGGTTTAGTTTGTTCAAACCTTGACGACAAAGATGTTGAACCAAATCTTCTGGAAGAAAGAAATTATTGTCACAACCCATCCTCAGAGCCATATATTTCTGATAGATTATGAGCTTCCATAAACCATCAAATTCCAAAGGCTTTAGGCAACAAGTGCTTTTTCGAAGGGTGGTAACTTCTTTAATCCCCATCCTCCTTGTTTTTTTGGCCTTGCAATTATTTTCCAATGAGCCAAGTGATATCCAATTTTGTCCTTATTTCCCTTCCACATGAACTCAAAGCAAAGCCTTCATATTTTATCTAAAACCTCATTGTGTATATGGGCCAAAAACATCGCATCCAATACACGGAGATTGCCTCTAATGCTTCTTTTACTAATGTCAATCAATTGCCCCTCAACAACCATTTGTGGCACCAAAAATGTATCCTCCCTTCTATTTTCCCTAGAAGCCATCTCCAATCCTTGATACCATAGCCATAGGGATTTAGTATAAAACCAAAATATTTTAGTTCATTTTGCATCTAGACCACCCTATATTACAGATGGTGGATCATGTATGTTACTTCATCTTGCAACTCATTGAAACTTCTGGAGAATTTTAGGAGATTGACCTCCACACCCATCACCTTACATAAAAAAAGTTCTTTGTACATATGTATGTCTCTAAAAAAACGAAGACCAAATAATAGTGTGTAGTTATTCCTATGTATATCCCACTCCCTTGTGTATGAATCGACCTCCAAGGAACCCAAATTGTTCCACTGATATAACCTTTGATAAGATTATTTTCAAACATGAAGCAATCACTTTATAAAGGGTATTGTAAATGAAGTTGCACGATGATATCAGACGAAAATCCTCAAAAGAATTTGACTTTTCAACTTTAGGGATAACTGCAATGAAGGAAGTGTGAATGGTTAGATTTGTATAGATCTTGTGTGAATGGCAATTTTTTTTTTTTAAATACCCCAATATTGGTCGCTTTAGTGAAAAACCTGTTAGTCGTTAGAGAGACCAACCTGTTCGTCGCTAGTATAGAAAATTGGTCGCAAACATCAACAGTTTGGTCACTCTAACGAATAATAGGTTAGTCGCTAGAGAGACCAACCTGTTCGTCGCTAGTATAGAAAATTGGTCGCAAACATCAACAAGTTGGTCACTTTAGCGACTAACCTGTTAGTCGCTAGAGTGACCAACCTGTTTGTCGTTAGTGATTTAGAGACTAACTGATCATCTTTCTTTTGACCTTTTTAACTGATGGTTTGGTCATTCTTGTGACTAATATTAGTCATTTGACCGACTAAAATTCATCGCTAGACGAACATTTCCCTATTGTGAATAGGCTTATTTTTCCAGTCACTAGACCAACAAAGATCCATGTGTGGTCACTAGACTGACGAATGAATTCCAATGAAAAAAAAAATTATCTTGGTCTCAAAAACGACTCTATGCCGACGAAAATTCGTCTCTACTTCATCGCAAAAACGTTCAAATTTAATAGTGATAGGGTGGCTCATAATTACAGTTTAGTCGATGAGTTAGCACGATCCTCGACTACCATGTCAGTATTAGAAGTCCTTCAAACTTGTTCCACTCAGAAGAAATTATTAATTTCCGCCTTGGGGGCAGTTGACCCCACAAATACTCAACTCATCACATTTGATCTCGACAGCGGAGAGCCTCGCCTTCCCACTCTAATCTCTTTTCAAATCCCAGTGAAAATTAAGAACATTATAGTTCATTGGTGCATCATCGATGAAGGTGCATCCACATGCATTATGTCCAAGTCTGTATGGAAGAAACTTGGTTCCCCTGAACTCATACCATTTTCTATTACCTTAAGAGCTTATGATGGATGACCATCTTCTCCTAAAGGGCTCTTCCAAAATGTCCCTGTAGAACTCGGAGGCAAGACCATTCTCATTGACATTGAAGTTATTGATGCCCCACTTGATTATAATATGTTGTTCGATTGTAGCTACATGTACGCTATGAAGGCAGTTGCCTCTTCCGTCTTTCGAACCATGATATTCCCCCATAACGGGAAGATCATTACCATTGACCAAGTTTCACATTATGAGCTGAACCCTTCTGCCAACATCGATAACATTCTCCCTCTCATCCACACCAGTCATGAAGCATACCCACTCATCGAAATGGGAAACGGGATTTTCAAAGACCCATCATTGTTAGGAACTTACCATGGTGCACCACCACTCCTTCATCCTTCCAATCAGGTATGTGTCGTATAGTCCAAAGGAACTAACACGGAGGATACCCTTCCTCCTAGGGAGGCTTCTATCATATCTGATGTCCCACTAGTCGCAGAGCTCCTTCCTCATGAGCCTCCTACGAACTCATCGACTCCACCAGTTCATGATTTCATCTCTCCCCAAGGCCATATCCTAGTTTGGGAGATAGTTCCCCAAGCCATTAATCAAATCCCCTTATTTTACCCTCCACTGGGCGTACAAGCTTCCCAAGTAGCCGCAACGCTTACTCTCCCTAATATGGTGTTGGAAATTCCAGTTTGGTATTTACATACACCAGAGATGGTCCCTCAACATCGCTTCCCCCCCAAACGGAAGGAATCCCAATGACGATTCCCATACTCACTCCCACCATACCCTCTACATCCCCACTCATTAACCTCCCTGCCACAACTGGGGGCAGGCAAAAGAAGAAGGATCCCACAGCTCCACTCCTCCCATGTGTCCAACCTCCTTACGCACTATGTGAGAAATATGGATACCCAACCAAAAAATGGCCATATCTACCAGAGTTACATAACCTAATTACCCTCAATCAAACACCAACACCGCTCGCCACTATAGCAAGTACTGTCGCTACCTCCCCTAACTCAAGTAGTAAAGGGATACGAGCCAAGTTTGCTTGTGCTATATGTTAAGAATATGGCCATTATACACATCATTGCCCAACACTACCTCGTTTTCGGCAGACATTAGTCGCAGTACACCAAAGCTTCTAGAACGAACCCAATCCAACTACATCATCCCTACCAAACATCACAAACATCCATTATGTCACGACTTCAGTCAATGAACGTATGAGATTCCCTTTCTCTCTATGTGAATCCTTAGATCATTTTACATACCAATGTCCTATGATCATCGAATACAGGCAATACCAATCGACCATGATTCAAACCCCTGAGCCCCCTACAAAATCGATGGTTGACCTTAAATCATTACTAGAGATTATTCATATCATTTCTCTTGAACCATAGGCACCCCCTATTCCTCCATGGTTATTAGATGACTTATTTGAGGATTTACCCCCAAATCCCCCCAACTCTCTCGTTCATTTCCCTACAGAAATTTTACATCCAACTACCACTGGTACTCCTCAGTACCTCGATATTTAGTTTATGTCAAGAGAACCATCACAATATCATTGTGTCGTTCCCCCTGCTTCTTCATCACAAATAGACAACTACACGGTGATAGTCACCGATATCACTCTTTATGATCCCTTGTATTCCTACCAATTCCACTATGATGAGGACATACTCGAAGATTTAAACACCCCTGACTACCCATGGGATGCGCTACACCACAGAGAACTCTTATTTCCACAGGAAGCCTTCACGCCTCCTAACCAACACCCCATATACGTAGTCAAAACCAAGGATTTTATCCCATCAGGGCATATCGACTGGTTCAACAACCCCATTCCTACCCCTTATGCTTTTGAAGACGGCAACATGTCCAATATTTCCCCGACCATCAAAATCGATATTTCCATTAGAAATGGAGTCGTTGAGGAAATTACCATTAGCGTCGCATGCACTCCTCAAGAAATCACCACCTATAAAGCCCTCTTCCAAAAATATCGAGATATTTTTTCCTGGTCATACATAGAGATGCCTAGCCTTGATCCCTCTATTATGAAATGTTGCATCAACACCTCGCCTGATATCACACCAGTTCATCAAAAACAATGACCGCTACACCCATCCAAAGTGGCAGCCATTAAAGCCGAGATTGAAAAATTATGCACAATTGGGTTCATCTACCCCATCGTCTATACCTCATGGGTTTCCAACCCTGTACCCATTAACAAAAAATAGGGCACTATCCATGTTTGCACGGACTTTCATGATCTCAGTCATGCATGTCCCAAAGACAACTTTCCAATGCCTTTCATCGATCAAATTATCGATGACTACGCAGGCCATGAGGCTCTGTCCTTCATGGACGGTTTCTCTAGTTATTATCAAATCCAAATCCACCCAGCCGATCAATAAAAAACTGCATTCACCACCCCTTGGGGTACTTTTGCATATCGTGTCATTCCTTTTGTTCTAAAGAACGCTAATGCAACTTTCCAATGGGCTATGACATACATTTTTCATGATCTAGCTCATATCATCCTCGCATACTTGGATGACCTCACAACTCGATCCAAAAAATGCACCCAACATCTTGATGATTTATGGATCATCTTCCAATGGTGTCGTCAGTACAACATCCACTTCAACCCCCTCAAGTGCGTGTTCTGCATCACTACCGGGCACCTCCTTGGATTCATCATTTCCCAAAGTAGTATTACCATGGACCCCCTCAAAGTCCAGGCCATCACTGAAATTACACCACCTCGAAATTTACGTCAACTCCAGAGACTACAAGGAAAAGCTAACTTTTTATGGCGATTTGTCCCACACTATGCCACTCGAGCACATGGTTTACTTCGCTTACTATGCTACAACATCCCATTTCACTGGGATGAACATGCCCAAAAAGAGTTCAATGATCTTAAAATGATGCTTTCTAACGCCCCTTTAATTAGTTCACCTGACTATAATTGTGACTATATCCTCTACATATCAGCATCAACTGTCTCAGTAGCAGGAGTGCTCGTTCAAATCAACGATGACAATCGTGAGCATGTCATTTACTACATTAGTAAAAACCTCTCAGGACCACCCTTGAAGTATAATTACGAAGAGAAACTAGCCCTTGCAGTCATTCTCACAGTCCAGAAACTGCGCCATTACATTCTACTTCACACAACTAAAGTCATAGCAGATTCCAACCCTATGCAATACTTGCTCAGTCGTCGACAAATTAATGGAAAATTTGCCCGATGGATCATTATCCTTTAGGAGTACGATCTTGAATTTTCAACACCCAAGAGAAAGAAATATCTCGTCCTCACCGAACTTGTCATGGCCTTCCCCTCTGATACTACCAGTTCCCTCGTCAATACTAACTTCCCCGATAAGCATCTCTTTTATATCACTTCGGATGATCCTTGATATGATGACCTCCTCATTTACCTCGGAACCCAAAATTTTGGTAACCACCTCTCATGAGATGATTGTCGTCGTATTCACCCCCAGGCCCCCCGCTATCTCCTCATTGGAGATATCTTATATCGACAAGGGGTCGACACCATACTTCGTCGATGCTTGACCATTGACGAGGCCGATAGAGTCTTTAACGACTACCATAGCGACGCATACATGGGCCATATTTCGGGGATGTCCACTACTCAGAAAATCATACAATCAGGTTACTTTTGGCCTACATTGTTTCACGATTGCATTCACACCGTGAAGCGATGCAATAAATGTCAGATTTACGCCAACAAAGCACAAGCACCACGTTCTCTTCTCCACCCAGTCATTACTGCATGCCCCTTTTGTAAATGGGGCATCGAATTCATGACTTGTAACCCTCCATCCAGCAATGGACACAAATACATTGTTGTCGCGGTCGATTACTTCACAAAATGGGCTGAAGCCATGCCCACCTTCAACAACACCGCTGACACTGCAGCACGTTTTTTCTTTAATCACATCATATCTCGCTTTGGAGTACCACTCCAACTAATTTCCAATCACGGGAAACATTTCGAGAATGAGATTTTTTTCGAACTCTCATCACGGTTGGGATTCTCCCATGAGTTTTCCTCACCATATTAACCTCAGTATAATAGATAGGTCAAAGTAGTTAACAAGGTCCTCAAGACCATGTTGCAGCACATGGTTAACAAACATAAGACCAATTGGTATCATATGTTATTTTCGGCACTATGGACATACCGTACGGACATGAAAATGACCACTGGTTTCACACCATTTCATCTAGTCCATGGGGTCGAGGCCACTCTTCCTATTGAGTGCTAAATTCCCACCTTATGCACCGCAATTGAGCTATTACCCGACACTGATCCAATGGAGCAACGTTTGCTGAACTTAGAGTCTTTGGATGAATATCGTCGATCTTCATTACAGAACAATGAGGTAGCCAAATAATGGTCAAAGTCCACCTTTGATTTCCATGTCAACCTTCACTCATTTCATGAAGGCGACCTCATCCTTGCCTACGATATCGCTCACGATACCCTCGGTAATGGAAAATTCAAGTCATAATGGCATGGCCCCTACATTATCCAACATTGCCTCACCAAAGGCGCCTACATCCTGGCTCCTCCCGAAGGCCTTTCTCTCAAAGAACCCATCAACGGGCTCTACTTAAATAAATTTTATGCCTAAGTATAGCCACTCTACATTAGGTTATTTATTTTATAGTGTTTTTAATCTTTTTTCCATCCCTCATGTCTAAACTATCATTTTTGTTATTGACAGATGCTTCCTCCACTGGCCTACCACATCGGTTATGCCGACGGCGACAGCCGTTGGACAGAAAATCTCACTTCGACATCTTGGGCCCTCTATACCCCCTCACATGAACTGTTCCACTCTAGCAGCATATGTTTGGGTTTAGAAACCAACAACCAAGTCGAGTACACTGCCGTCATTGGCCTCCTTGTCGATGCCCGTCATCATCATATTTGTCACGTTAGTGTCTTTCTTGACTCCCAACTAGTCGTCCTCCAGCTCAACAATGTGTACCGTGTCTGCGATCCTTGCCTCTTTCGCAAATACCTACAAGTTAGACTTTTATCTCGACATTTTGATTTCATTACATTTACACATATTACAAGACAGTTGAATCAAATTATAGATAACCTATCTAACATTATACTTGATTGGCATATATCACATCAAGATATCTCTACACAGACATAAACCATCAAGAGCCCATCACAACATATATAGATTAGACATCATCAACACATTACAAAACATATGTAAACATCACAAAGACCCCAAAATGTATACTCATATATATATAAATCGGACAACATTGCCATCAAAATGTTTACATACACATAAAATACATCGTATACAAAATCTGCAGGCCAATGAAGCACCTCGGTACAAAACTGGTGCCACTACACCAAAATGGGCTCACCAACCTATATACAAAAATATAAACATACATAGAGTGACACTCAAGGTGCCTCTAGAGCACCACCTCCTGCCCCTCCCTTAGGTAGTGGTGCCCCACCCACTATCAGTCCCTTCAGACTTGGAGGTAACCCCCCATTCATCACAACACCTGCTACTGATGCTTGCTGCACCATGGTCTATTACGTCAGTGACACTCCCACACACTGCTCCAAGATGCCCTCATCCTGGATGCATGACCACATGCCCTCAGGAACTCCCTATAGCACCGCCTCCAAGCAGCGGTGAATATCCTCAAAATCTCCCCCGGCCTCCGTCGAAGGAGCATGCGATGGCCCGGCACCAAGGTCATCAAAACTGTGTCTCCTAATCGCTCTTTCATCACCAACTGGTCACGCCTTAATGTCCTCGTGCCAAATTCTCTCTCCTACCCACAACCCTCCCTGCAGTAGTCTCCCCATCTCCTGATGAACCGACGCTCTCATCATCTCAACCTCACACTCACGAGGTCCCACATCTGCACATACAAACAACCAAATGATAGTATCAACATCTATACAAAATACACATGTCATGCTATCTCAAAAAAAACATATCCACATCACAAACATACCTTAGTGGTCAAACACCTCCCCTAGAGGTAACACCATATTTGGATTACCCCGGAAGTCAACCCTATAGTATGGACACTGCAGTATGATCTGCGGCATCTGTCGCCACACCTATACAGTCTCGACCATGAAAAAATGGCCACCCTTACCACCACCATGGTGAATCAATATCATCGACCACCGCCTCATTTGTGGCTCTCATGCACCAAGTGTGAAAAATAAAACTCTAGGGTGCAACATCGACACCCTCTCCAAAAACCAGGCCACCAAGATAGACCCAAAGCCAAAGTCCCTTGAGTTCATAGTCTGACATCTGTCTAGTTTCCCTACCATCTTGGCATGCAACATCAAACCCAAGCAAAATGCTCTCTAGCCAGTGCCCTCCCCATAACCCTCAGCTGACCACCACTGATCCGTTGAGTTGTGAGGCACCCATATACCCTCACAATCATTGTTGCTACACAGAGATGCACTAAAGCATCCATCGCCCCGATACTCACTATGGATCCTGACATGAATTTCTCCCTCAAACAATACCTTTGGCCCAAGTTAGCTAACTTCACATCCGTAAGTAACATAGGCTTCGTTGGTATGGGCATTCCCCAAAAAGGGAGCCGATTCATAAAGTATACATCCTCCACTGTAGTGAAGGCGAGATGCTCTCCCCACACCATAAAACAATGCAGATCTAGACTCCACATCTGGATCAAAAACTGTAGAAGATACTCCTGAGCCCATATCAACAGGTACTCAAAGAACTTCAATAGTCCATAGGCTACCAAACTGGCATGAACCCCCGGCTCCTCAATAGCCACGACATCCCTCAGTTGTAACCAGTTCCGCTCTCGCCAGTGGACCGAGATCATGCAAATGATCACCTGCAACCACATAATACAGTCCTAGATCAACCATATTGACCATTAAAACACATTAAAATATCCAAAAAAGATAAGTTCTGCACCCATCAGTCTTTCCCCCAAGGTGTGGTTGTTTAACCTACAGGCGCGCACATATGCTCGCCTGTTCACCCTACAGGTGCGCACACATGCGCGCCTGTTCATCCCACAGGTGCACATGTGTGCATGCCTATCTGCCATATAGGGGCACCTCTAGGTGCCCCTATCACGAACATAGGCATGCATCATAGTGCACCTATCCACTACAAAACCACACACCCATGCGCAATTGTGTAGAAAATAGGCGTGCATACCATGCGTGCCTTTGTCCCCCCTATGGGAGCACCCATGTGCAGATATCCGGATAACAGGCACCCACCCGTGCACACAAATTTCTGGATCGCCTGCACACTGGGGGGGCCACACCCATAAAAACCCTTGTATGACCCTCCGTACAGGACTTTCCCACAAATTGAAAACCTAATTCTATGCAGGAAGATAAGACTACTAACCTAAAGATCGCTAGTCCTGAATTGGCTTCCTCGTTCTCCCAGAATCTCCAAATCTCCTCTGACTGCCTCTCATCCAGTCACTCTGACAACAAGTACAAATGAGGTGGCAATGTGGGCCCTACTGCTATATATAGGCCTTTCCACCAAACTTCCAAACACCATTCCAGGAGCTCCGGGTGTTCATTTTTTTATCCGTTTTCAACTGTGGGATCAACATCCTGTCATCTACATCAAGATGGTTCCCAGGCCATTTTTTATCCTTAGCCCCCAGGGTGTTGTTTTTTCATACCCCATCCAGGTACGCATGCTCATGTTCAAAATTATCAAATAAATTCTTGTATGTTCGATTCTCTTCAGATATTGTTCACGTCGGGTATTTGGTTTTCATGTGTGCAGGTACTTGGTCATCATACATCAGCACAACCCCTTCAAGTATATAATCAACACTGGCATGTAATCATTCCCTCTGAATCTCAATTGCATCTCCAATCACACCCTTTGAAATTTCCCTTTAGGATCCCCATCTCCAGCTCTGCAATGCCGACACCTCCATTGAATTTTGGGTACTATCACCCTGTAGCACTCTCCCCCACATGAGTTGTCCCATTCATAGCACCCTTTGGCACTTTGACACTCATGCTTTTTTTCAACCCTTTAGGGATGGGAGTCCCGATAGTCTTACATCATGTCATGAATCAGCCACATACTCCTTCTCCTCATTTTGCTATCTTTCCCAATGGACTCCCAGGTTATCTCTTCAAGGTTCTATTTTGACTGTGCCTCCGCAGTATCATTAACACTCCATTTCATCCACAATCTATTTTCCCCTCTGCAAATTTCCCTCCATACCATCTACCTCATACAGAAACCCACCCATGGGGCCCCCAACCTCCACCAGTTCTCCAAGCACATTCCTCCCTCACCAGCTCAGCCATATTATGTTGGGGCACCCATTTCTGTATTTGTACACTCATGCCAAACTGTTCTTTATAAATTGTAAAAAGCCTTTGTTTCCAGCATTTACATATCTTTTTGTCGTCACCTTTGGCGACCTTCTTCCCTTTTTTGGCAAATGAAACCCATGTCACCCTTGGTTGGGGCACTCCATATATTCTACTCCTGTTGACATCGTCCATATACTCTGAGTATCCCACATGCCACTTACCTCTGCTCTCTGAGTTTGTCCACTTTGTCCCACCTCTGGCACAACGTATCCCACGTCTTGTTGTCCCCCTGACACTCGACCTAGTTGAACGGTTGCATCCACTTATACTTCACATATACCCCCAACCAAGGGAAATATTGAGTCTTCATACATATTGATTTTTTCCATGTACCTCCTCAGTTCCTAACCTCACCTAGTAGATGTCACGAAGCCCTTTGCTTCTCGAAGTTGCATCTCCCTTTTGTCGACATCAGCACAGTTTCCAGAAGGGCAACAATATCTTGACTCTCATTTCCTTTCCAATGAGAGGTATCGGACGACATAGGGAGAACCATAATTGTTCTTTGATGTTTTTGACCCCCATAACATTTGACTTCAACACTTTCTCATGTTACAGTAGGTCTTACTTTGTGACTATTGTAGTTGTTTCTTATATTCGTCAAAGACCTCTGAACTTGGTTGGGCTATCAATACCCACAACATCCGTGATACTTCTTACAGGTATCCTTTTATACTATTCAGAGTCTGTTCCTCATCAAACTCATCCTTTGCCTTTATCAAAACTTCCCCTGAGGGCGCTGTAGTGATCTACATCAACACACAATTTCAGTTACTGTACAACACCATTCCTTTTTGAGTTACATGAAATGAGCATGGGGCATGCCCACCTCATTTGTACACAATTTATTTTTAGACACCTTATGGAAGGATGGGTCCTACAGGTTCCCTTCTCCCTCCAATGGGTCACTCTTGATCCTCTCACTATCACTCTCTCTTACAACGACATTCTCAGTAGAAGAAACAATGATGAATTTTGGTTATACGTATGCTCCTAACCTCATCCATCAGGGGGCATTTGTTATCACTGAAATTTCATCCGCAAATGGTTACAGGAATCCAACATCGTCAAACAATTATGGGGTCACCCAGGGACCAAAATTACCACAAAAGCATTTCCAAAAGGTCCAAAACTATAAAACTAGTGATAACATTAAAGTGCTCTATGACTACATAGGGCACACGCACATGCGTTATCCAAAAACATAGGAAAAATGCACATGTGCATGATGCGCGACTGTGGTCGCTAAAAGCCACGCACATATGAGAACGGTACATTTATGAGATTGGTCAGCCTCCCACCCACTTCTAGTTCAGCTTCCAAGTTGATTTGACACCCAAATCTTGACTAAATTTGACTGGGTGGATGGTCAAAGACCTAAAAATTCCCTAAATAGCCTCTTTTCACACTATAAGTTGGTTGCACAATACCTCAAAGTGGTGCTATAAAAAAAAGCCATGGGTACACTTCATTTTGAAGGAATTCATTAGCAAGGTTATGTTGCTGCTATTCTCTTGGGGAATCCTCTATTCTCATCAAGAGTATACTAGCATCATCACATTGGGCAATCCATCTCACTTCTTGAGTGGATTAGCTTGGGATTATTTCACCATTTCATTCAAAGTTGTAAGAAGATCTTAGTTGTGGGGGTGCAAGAGCCCTCCCTTGGAGGAAGAAGGGACCCATAGTCCTCTTTCTTCTTGGTGTTTTATTTCACCAATATAATCCTTGCCATTGGTGACATGAGTCTTATTGTTTTTTTGTTCTTATGTCCTTATGCTCAATAGTTTAGTTGTTCTTTTATTTCTTATTTTGATTCTTAGTTTGTTCTTTTATGTTTCTTTCTCTAACCCTTTTCCTTTACAACTATATTTCTTAGCTAACCCAACTAAGCTTGTAAGCACCTCTGTTTTTCTCATTTAGGTGACAAAAGAGGCACAACAAATACCTAGAAGAAATCACCAAGGACTGGCCTGTAGATCTCCTTATCCCTGATGACCCCACAGAATTGTCCAACTTGAAAAAATAGGAAGCCCGGAGGCCACTCGTGAAGCACATGATACACCTAGAAATAGAAGAAGGAAGAAGACATAAGAGGTCCAGCAGTTGAGTAGTGCATCATAAGAAACTACTTCAGAACCACCTGGATGAGGGGGTGATGACGAAGTAGATAAAGAAGAAACCAATGGAAAATAATATCAACAAAAGTAACACTGCCTAGGGATCCTATTGATGATACTAATCCCTCCAAGAAAATAAATGTTTCCCCCACGAAACCTACTTCCTATAAGAATTCCAAATCGACTAAGACTAAGATGCAAACTATACTCACACTCAATGACTTTGACTTTATCATCACAGTTGTATCCGACGCCTCACAGGACCTCTTGCAAAACACTGAAGCCAAACAAGAAGCCATGTATGATAGAATTGAGATAGAACTCATAGGGGTACATTAGGCCCTTCACTCCAGCCGCATAGTTTCCACTACACCCTTTCCATCAAAAGAACTAGAGTTGGGATATAAGCCTACCCAACTCCGTAAAATAGATGATACAATCGAAGTTCACCTTCATCGTGCACAAGAAGAAAAAGAACATGCCACAATGGCCCTAAAGAAAGCACAATAGGAAGTGGTAGAACAACGCCGAGTTGAACAACAAGAGAAGGATGACCTCTAAACGAAGTTTGACAACGAGAAAGAGCAGATCCAAAAAGAGAAGGAACAACTGCTCACTGAGAAGGTTGGAGTAAAAGGGGCAGTCAGAAGAGCACTTTTCTCTATGACTGGATTACAGAAAAAAGTGGAAGAACCAGTGGAGCATCAAGTAGCACAACTTGTTAAAGCCATCCAACAACTTCAACAAAGAATAACATACTTAAAGATACAATTAGTGCCAAGAACTCCACAGGACTTGAGAGACCAAAGAGAAGCCACTGCCCAAAGTGCATTTGAGAGGATCAAAGACTTAGCTTTGGAATGTAAAAAGCTAAGTGATCATGGCACACAAATTTATGAACGACTTACTGAGGACCCTGAACTGATGACACTAGAGTCACAACTTCAGGAAGCAAAGAATTAAGAATTGACAGTACAGGCATAGCTAAATCTCCTATCACCAGTTGAAAGGATGAAGTGATCCTAGGAACAATGCACTACTCAACAACAGGTCCACACCATTCAGAGAAAATTCATGGAAGTGACTCAGAGGCTCCAACCAATTTAGGACGAGGCTTGCCAATTGTTCGAGGAGAATGAAGGGCAAGGAGTGGAAATGGAACAATTAGTCACTATAGTCGAACAAAGCTTAGAGGGACCTGTCAACAAAACAATGATTCAAGAGTTTGTCGAGCAGGAGGCTCTGGTGGAGCAGCAGGTCGAAGAAGCTCGAGCCAAGCTCGAGGCCTTTGAGGCAGAGCTACCCAGATCAGAGTGACTCAAGACGAGTCATAGGTGAGCGTTAGGGGCCTGTTGTCCCTTGACCAAGTTTTTAGGATCCTTGGTAAGGTTTGACCTATTTTGGGACTTCAATAGGCTGTCAAAGGAGGAGCGCAAGTCAAAGCAGATATCAAGGGATCACGACCCCTTAATTAGGGATTTTTGGGTTTTTGTCTATGTAACGGGTATGGGGATGTCGGCCCATGGTTTTACCCATGTTTAGGCCATTTTGTAAAGTATAAATAGAAATCTAGGTGATGTAAGAAGGGGCCAATGACTTGGAACCTTTCTAAGTGATAAGACAAGATACACATCTATGTGATGTTGTGATAAGTGTAAATTGTAATTTCTTTGTGCATGCTGTGTTGAGAAATGGTAGAGCTAAGTGTAAGGGACTGTACTAGTCCATGTAAAGGTTGTGTGATGTAACCTAGCTTAGGGAAGGAGGATCTAGCGAAGTGTGCATAGATCTCTTGTCCTATGTGGAGTAGGATCTTGTGGCTATGTGCATGTAGAAGATTGATAGAAGACAATAAAGAGAAGAAGAGTTGGTGGACGTAGCCCCAGGCTGGGGGTGAACCACATATATCCGGTGTTGTGGTTTCTTTGTGCATTGTGGTTTCTTTGTATATT
>JZKD02S1877644.1:0-24395 GCA_000966675.3 Picea glauca
AAAATTAAAAAAAAAAAAACATGTAATTCTTTACTTTTCTTAAACTTTGATAAACCAAATTTGATCACAAGACCACTTTCGCTATCAATCTTAATTACACTTATAATAAAAAAAATTGCACTCATAATAAGAAGTATTAAAAACTCTCCATACCAATAATTTTTTTCAACCATCATATTTTGTGTTTTTTATAGATATAGTAGAGGATATGAAATTCCCATAACACAACATTTAAGATATAGTAAAGGATATGAAATGCCCACAATACAATATTTAAGTGTTTTGTTTGGGTTAGATTAGAGAGGTATTGGTTAGATTAGTTATTTAGAAATAGCCACCACATGTTGGTGACTCCATACCAGGTAGCTAAATTAGCAAATTTATACACATTTAGATTAATATCGACGAATATCATAAGCATAGATCGAGAGTTTGGATTCTTTCTTCTAGACACTTCTCCTCACTCTAGTCAAGGTTATTTATTACATCTTATCTTTAACAACCACTTTGATTGACATATCTCTTACTTACTCACATAGGTCATCAAGTCTGGTTTACTTGCTCAACAAGTCATCATGTCACATGCATCAGTTATGTATTATAACACTCCCCCTTAATGAATACATGTTTAATCTTTATCTAATGAGGTATTTATGAGAGTCATGACTCATGATATTTTTTCATCTTCATATGGTTGGGCTTCCTTGGTATTTTGTGGCTTCCTTGGTATTTTGTGGCTTCATATGGTTGGGCTTCCTTGGTATTACTCCTAACCATAACAATTCTCAAGTTGTTTCAAATGATGACTAACAATCACAGCAAGTGATTTCTAGCTAACCAAAAAAATTTCTTACAATTGGTTATGACTAACCAAGAACCTCACACATAGATGGTTTCAGTTGACCACGAACCTTGTACACAAGTGGTTTCAACTAACCACGAACCTTGCACATATATAGTTTTCGCTGACCACAAACCATTATGATGGGGAAATTGATTTATAATGCACACTCTCTTGGGATTTCTCTGCTATGATCTTCATCGCCAAAATTTCTGCTTCTTCTTTTGTACCTGCATAAAACTGATCACTTCTCAAACTATCTACTTCTTCCTTTATACCTTCAAAATAATGATCATTGATGTACATATAAAAGAAATCCATCTATCGAGATACATGGGTGTCATTTGTTCTATACTCACTAGTTATCTAAGAATAATGCACCGCATACAACACGTATGCATCATTTCAATCATGCACATCGTACAACACTTATGAAATCATGCACCTCGTACAACCAATCATGCACCTTGTACAACCAATCATGCACCTCGTACAACACTTATGCATCATTTCAACATTTTATCTCAGGTACAACAAACATTCTACATGCTTTACTAAATTCCCTACAAATTACAAGCTCAATACATAAACTCATTTATATTTCATCACCAAGCATACCTCTTCATCAAATGTTTTCTTTAGGGAATGATTTCTCAGTGGCCTCAAGGATGAAATTTTCATCGAATTCTTAATGTCTCACCCTCAAAATTGGTTGGAAGCTACTCAACGAGCCAAGGAATCCCAAAAGATTGTCTCCTCCCAGAACCACAAACCCTCTTTTATTTCTCACATTCAAACTACCATTCCTACCACTCCTATCAAGATCCATAAACTCACTTGGGAAGAAATGGTTGAATGCCAAATCAAGGGTCTTTTCTATAATTGTGATGATTTTTTTTATTTTTTTTTTCAAGGGACAAGTCTAAAGAACATAAACTTTTTATGGCCATTTCAGAGGATCGTTTTAATGAAGATATTGAGGTTTCATCTGAGGAAGCACTACCACAATAATTTGTTCTTACCTCACCCTCTTACCCTCCCAAATTCGAACCACCGATTTCTCTTAATCCTGTCACTGGATTTTCTACTCCCCAAACCCTCAAATTCATTGGTTACATTAAGCACAGGAAATTCATCATCTTAGTTGACAGTGGAAACACTCAAAATTTCATTCATCATTGCCTTTCCCAAGAAATCAATTGTTATATCCATGCTGTCAACAATTTTCAAATCATGAGTGATAATGGTGGTTAGATGAAATATGGGGGGTGTTGCAAAAATGTACACCTACAAATTGGTCAGTATAAATTGAAATCTCACATGTTTTCTATTAACATGGGTGGTTGTGACATTGTGCTTGGTGCTAAATGGCTACACACTCTAGGTCTCATAACCATAGATTTTAAGGATTTGACTATGCAATTCCAACAGAGAGGACAAGAGTATAAATTCCAAGGCATTACCGCATGCTCTCTCGATATCATCATCTCTCACTGCATGGAAACATTATTAAAAAAATGTCATGCTGGAATAATTTCTCAACTCCATTCCATTAAGGCAGTTGAGAGTCCCTCTGTGCACCCCAACCTTCGATCTATCCTTTCCCAACATCACATTGTTTTTGAAACTCTCTAGGGTCTTCTCCCCTCATGCATTGACCATGACCATTACATTCCTTTAATTTTTGGGATTATTCTTCCCAGTGTGCACCCTTATCGCCATCCATTTTCTCAAAAAAATGAAATTGAGAAAATTGTCCAAGAATTTCTAGAAGTCGATGTTATCCATGTACCATCCCCTATTCTTGCCCTGTCATCATGGTCCTCAAGAAGGAAGGCACTTGGTGCATGTGTATTAATTCTCATGGACTCAACAAACTTACCATCAAGGATAAATTTCCCATTCATGTCATAGATGACCTTTTGGATGAACTCAGTGGGGCTCAATACTTTTCCAAACTTGACCTCCATTCTAGCTACCACCAGATACGTATGAAAGAGGAAGAAATTCTCAAGGCTGTATTTATCACTCATAAGGGTCACTATGAGTTCTTGGTCATTCCCTTTGGTCTCTGTAATTTCCCCTAAACTTTTCAAAGTATCATGAATCATATCTTTTGTCCTTTCCTCTGTGACTTTGTGTTAGTCTTCTTTGATGATTTTCCCATCTATACTAAAACTTGGCAAGCCCATCTCGCCCATGTGGATCAAGTTCTCAATCTCCTCTCCAAGAACAAACGTTTTCTTAAATAATCTAAATGTTCTTTTGGTGTCTCTGAAGTTGAGTACCTAGGTCATATTGTTGGCAAGGATAGTGTACGGATGGATCCTAAGAAAATTGAAGCTATGCAAAATTGGCCTCGCCCTAAAAATATTAAAATTTTATATGGTTTCGTGGGTTTAACAGGATATTATCAGATGTTATCCATAATTATGGAAAAAATGTGGCTCCTCTAACAACTCTCCTTAAAAAAAATGCTTTCAGTTGTATTCGAGTCGCCGACCAGTCCTTCCAAGCCTTGAATGAATCTATGTGCACTACTCCTATACTAGCCCTACTTGACTTCACGAAGACCTTTCTTCTGGAATATGATGCATTAGGGAGAGGAATCAGGGATGTCCTTATGCAAGATGGATTACCTTTGGCTTTCACTAGAAAACAATTGTCAGAGCCACATTTGGGCCAATTGGTAAATGAAAAGGAAACATTGGTTATTTTGCATCTAATGCATCTCTGGAGCCCTTATCTATTGGGACGTTGCTTCCAAATTAAAATGGATCATCAAAACCTCGAGTACTTCCTAGAACAACAAATTTCATCCCTAGAGAAACAAAAATGGTTGACCAAGTTGTTTAGATATGATTATGCGATCATTTACATGAAAGGAAAAGAAAATGTGGTGTCTAATGCTCTTTTAAGGAAATATGAAGAAGAAGGGTCCCTATGTTCCCTCTCATTAGTTTTCATTGACTGGTTTTAGGATGTTTGTTAGGAATGGTTATAAGACCCCAAAATTTCTAGCCTAATCTAGTAACTACAACAAGATTTCCAATATTTTCTCAGGTACTCTTGGTATTATAACATACCCCATATTTACTACTAAAATTTATTTTTCTTTTGTTGAATAGTTTTTAGCTTAGAAGAAATAAGGATATATTCTTCGTCGAATCTTCCTTAATGTAGATATGCTCTAAAAGGTAAGCTACATAATTTTCTTTTTTGACACTTATCATTGTCCTTTTAGTTCCATTAAGACTATTACCACCTGTTAACTTATCCATGAGGATAATAAGAGTTTCCTTTCAATATTATGAGATGGAATTCAATTCTTACATCCTTTTCTTTTAAAGAAATGACATTCACATGCTACTAACTATTTAATAGATTTTCTTGTAAATAATTGTGGAGTTTCCCTTACTCTTTCACAGAGTTTCTCTACTATTTCTTGTCATAATTCTTATCATCAAGGAGTGCTCAAGATACATACTTTTTCCTATACAATTGAATCGCTAAGGTAAGACATTAAATCCATCAAACCTTTGTCAATGGACTTGGGTCATGAACCTTAATCGAAAACCATTATTCATTGGAGGAACATAACCCCATAACTATCAACCCATGACGTTGACGTGAGAGATGTATGGTTAGGGGTCTTAATATACAGTTACTCTTTGTTCAGAGAGTCAGAGGTACTAGAAACGTGGACCAACCATCTTCTTCCACTTTCCACCATTCACATGGCTAAAGTACGAACACACACAATATTAAAGGGGAGTACATGGCGATGGGCTTGAGATCATCCTTCTCCTTGAGAACAGAACCAACGTTTCCTTATCACCCTATCTTAATTGTATTCCCTTCACTTATTTTCTATATTCTGCCCACTAGTGATTTCCAGTTCCCGGAGCGATTGGTAATACTACCTACATATCATGATAAATCCAAATTATTTAAGGAAAAGGAAAATTCCACATAAACACTTACTTGTAGTCTGTAACTTTACACCTTCTCATATTGTCTTGCTCTCTTGAATTCATTCTATGCAATAGAAGGTATGTCTATTAAGATAGCTCATTTTATCTTTCTGGTATTACTCCATTATACTTAAGAGTATTTATTATGGGAGTTTCCCTTAAGTCTGTATATGTATTGACTATCTACGGTTCGAAATAAGTTTTACTGGCTTCACTGGGTATTACATCTACCTTATTTACAAAATTTTCCTGATTTAGAGGATTCAAAATAAAATTGATTTGTTTGAAGAGGGTCTATCAACTATGTATTTACTCATAGTGTAGAGAGGGATTTCGTTTTGTGTTAGTTTTAGTTTTAAATATGAACATCAGTCTCCAATCATCTCATATTACTGTAACATCACTTATTTAAAGGTCTCTACGCCTCTTCCTTTCAAACCTTGAGATTGAGTTTATGCTCATAGTACTAAATTATCTGAATGGTAAGTCAGCTCAAGAATCTCTTTCTTGCATTGTGTTTCATGCTTTCCATTATGATTTTATTTTTTTATATAACCATATATTAGGTATTCTGTATTCGGGGAACAAGAACACTAGAGAAATATAGAGGGATCTTGAGGTTAAACATTATTAAAGAAAAAATTGTTTATAATGAACATTTATGTATCATCCATGCTTCTTCACTTTATTAAATATAATGTAACCTCAACANTAAACTCACTTGGGAAGAAATGGTTGAATGCCAAATCAAGGGTCTTTTCTATAATTGTGATGATTTTTTTTTTATTTTTTTTCAGGGGACAAATCTAAAGAACATAAACTTTTTATGGCCATTTCAGAGGATTGTTTTGATGAAGATATTGAGGTTTCATTTGAGGAAGCACTACCACAATAATTTGTTCTTACCTCACCCTCTTACCCTCCCAAAGTCAAACCACCGATTTCTCTTAATCCTGTCACTGGATTTTCTACTCCCCAAACCCTCAAATTCATTGGTTACATTAAGCACAGGAAATTCATCAACTTAGTTGACAGTGGAAACACTCAAAATTTCATTCATCATCGCCTTTCCCAAGAAATCAATTGTTATATCCATGTTGTCAACAATTTTCAAATCATGAGTGATAATGGTGGTTAGATGAAATGTGGGGGGTGTTGCAAAAATGTACACGTACAAATTGGTCAGTATAAATTGAAATCTCACATGTTTTCTATTAACATGGGTGGTTGTGACATTGTGCTTGGTGCTAAATGGATACACACTCTAGGTCCGATAACCATAGATTTTAAGGATTTGACTATGCAATTCCAACAAAAAGGACAAGAGTATAAATTCCAAGGCATTACCGCATGCTCTCTTGATGTCATCATCTCTCACTGCATGGAAACAGTATTAAAAAAATGTCATGCTAGAATAATTTCTCAACTCCATTCCATTAAGGCAGTTGAGAGTCCCTCTATGCACCCCAACCTTCAATCTATCCTTTCCCAACATCACATTGTTTTTTAATCTCTCTAGGGTCTTCTCCCCTCATGCATTGACCATGACCATTACATTCCTTTAATTTTGGGGATTATTCTTCCCAGTGTGCACCCTTATCGCCATCCATTTTCTCAAAACAATGAAATTGAGAAAATTATCAAAGAATTTCTAGAAGTCAATGTTATCCATGTACCATCCCCTATTCTTGCCCTGTTATCATGGTCCTCAAGAAGGAAGGCACTTGGTGCATGTGTATTAATTCTCATGTCCTCAACAAACTTACCATCAAGGATAAATTTCCCATTCATGTCATAGATGACCTTTTGGATGAACTCAGTGGGGCTCAATACTTTTCCAAACTTGACCTCCATTCTGGCTACCACCAAATATGTATGAAAGAGGAAGAAATTCTCAAGGTTGTATTTCTCACTCATAAGGGTCACTATGAGTTCTTGGTCATTCCCTTTGCTCTCTGTAATTCCCCCTAAACTTTTCAAAGTATCATGAATCATATCTTTTGTCCTTTCCTCTGTGACTTTATGTTAGTCTTCTTTGATGATTTTCCCATCTATACTAAAACTTGGCAAGCCCATCTCACCCATGTGGATCAAGTTCTCAATCTCCTCTCCAAGAACAAACGTTTTCTTAAATAATCTAAATGTTCTTTTGGTGTCTCTGAAGTTGAGTACCTAGGTCATATTGTTGGCAAGGATAGTGTACAGATGGATCCTAAGAAAATTGAAGCTATGCAAAATTGGCCTTGCCCTAAAAATATTAAAAATTTATATGGTTTCGTGGGTTTAACAGGATATTATCAGATGTTATCTAGAATTATGGAAAAATTGCGGCTCCTCTAACAACTCTCCTTAAAAAAAATTCCTTCAGTTGTATTCGAGTCACTGACCAGTGCTTCCAAGCCTTGAATGAATCTATGTGCACTACTCCTATACTATCCCTACTTGACTTCATGAAGACCTTTGTTCTGGAATATGATGCATTAGGGAGAGGAATCAGGGATGTCCTTATGCAAGATGGATTACCTTTGGTTTTCACTAGAAAACAATTGTCAGAGCCACATTTGGGCCAATTGGTAAATGAAAAGGAAACATTGGTTATTTTGCATCTAATGTATCTCTGGAGCCCTTATCTATTGGGACATTGCTTCCAAATTAGAATGGATCATCAAAACTTCGAGTACTTCCTAGAACAACAGATTTCATCCCTAGAGAAACAAAAATGGTTGACCAAGTTGTTTAGATATGATTATGCGATCATTTACATGAAAGGAAAAGAAAATGTGGTGTCTAATGCTCTTTTAAGGAAATATGAAGAAGAAGGGTCCCTATGTTCCCTCTCATTAGTTTTCATTGACTGGTTTTAGGATGTTTGTTAGGAATGGTTATAAGACCCCAAAATTTCTAGCCTAATCTAGTAACTACAACAAGATTTCCAATATTTTCTCAGGTACTCTTGGTATTATAACATACCCCATATTTACTACTAAAATTTATTTTTCTTTTGTTGAATAGTTTTTAGCTTAGAAGAAATAAGGATATATTCTTCGTCGAATCTTCCTTAATGTAGATATGCTCTAAAAGGTAAGCTACATAATTTTCTTTTTTGACACTTATCATTGTCCTTTTAGTTCCATTAAGACTATTACCACCTGTTAACTTATCCATGAGGATAATAAGAGTTTCCTTTCAATATTATGAGATGGAATTCAATTCTTACATCCTTTTCTTTTAAAGAAATGACATTCACATGCTACTAACTATTTAATAGATTTTCTTGTAAATAATTGTGGAGTTTCCCTTACTCTTTCACAGAGTTTCTCTACTATTTCTTGTCATAATTCTTATCATCAAGGAGTGCTCAAGATACATACTTTTTCCTATACAATTGAATCGCTAAGGTAAGACATTAAATCCATCAAACCTTTGTCAATGGACTTGGGTCATGAACCTTAATCGAAAACCATTATTCATTGGAGGAACATAACCCCATAACTATCAACCCATGACGTTGACGTGAGAGATGTATGGTTAGGGGTCTTAATATACAGTTACTCTTTGTTCAGAGAGTCAGAGGTACTAGAAACGTGGACCAACCATCTTCTTCCACTTTCCACCATTCACATGGCTAAAGTACGAACACACACAATATTAAAGGGGAGTACATGGCGATGGGCTTGAGATCATCCTTCTCCTTGAGAACAGAACCAACGTTTCCTTATCACCCTATCTTAATTGTATTCCCTTCACTTATTTTCTATATTCTGCCCACTAGTGATTTCCAGTTCCCGGAGCGATTGGTAATACTACCTACATATCATGATAAATCCAAATTATTTAAGGAAAAGGAAAATTCCACATAAACACTTACTTGTAGTCTGTAACTTTACACCTTCTCATATTGTCTTGCTCTCTTGAATTCATTCTATGCAATAGAAGGTATGTCTATTAAGATAGCTCATTTTATCTTTCTGGTATTACTCCATTATACTTAAGAGTATTTATTATGGGAGTTTCCCTTAAGTCTGTATATGTATTGACTATCTACGGTTCGAAATAAGTTTTACTGGCTTCACTGGGTATTACATCTACCTTATTTACAAAATTTTCCTGATTTAGAGGATTCAAAATAAAATTGATTTGTTTGAAGAGGGTCTATCAACTATGTATTTACTCATAGTGTAGAGAGGGATTTCGTTTTGTGTTAGTTTTAGTTTTAAATATGAACATCAGTCTCCAATCATCTCATATTACTGTAACATCACTTATTTAAAGGTCTCTACGCCTCTTCCTTTCAAACCTTGAGATTGAGTTTATGCTCATAGTACTAAATTATCTGAATGGTAAGTCAGCTCAAGAATCTCTTTCTTGCATTGTGTTTCATGCTTTCCATTATGATTTTATTTTTTTATATAACCATATATTAGGTATTCTGTATTCGGGGAACAAGAACACTAGAGAAATATAGAGGGATCTTGAGGTTAAACATTATTAAAGAAAAAATTGTTTATAATGAACATTTATGTATCATCCATGCTTCTTCACTTTATTAAATATAATGTAACCTCAACAGGCTGACTGTACACTGCCAGTTGTCCTGGCCAGTTGTACTTTCTATTCTTGATTTGCTTGAGCCTATTTAGCTTAGCTATTTCCCTTTGCATAATACTTCTTCATTAATATTCTTCATGTACTTGTTTTGTACTTTCCTTCTTATATTCTAATATACTGTTTTTTGTTCTATGCTTTCTCTCTGCATTTCTTTCTTCACAATTTATCATGGTATCAGAGCTATAGTAGTAAGCCTCTTCACACAGGATGGAGAGCAACAGGATCCTCATAGCAAAGAGCTTACACGGATCATGAGAGAACGCTTCACATACTTTTCACAAAGCTTGGAAAGTTGTCCGTTCATACTCTCAAAAGATCGTCGTAGGGAGCTCGCCGACGTCGTAGAGCGTACTATGCTCGAAAGTTTCGAGGAGAAGAACCATGAGAAGGAAGCGAAGACTGCAGATGGAGAAACAGTAAAGTTTCTTGTACAATTTTCAAAATTTGTCAAAAATTCACGAAGAAGAGCTACAGGATGCAGGAACATTTGAAGAACTCAAAGAATTTGTTCAAATTCGTTAAAGATTTCTGCAGAAGGCAGAATCGTTTAAAGATTTATAGGAATTCTCTCAAATCTGTCAAAGATTGCATCAGACAACGCTAAGCTTCAAAGAACTCGTGAAATTCTTTCAAATCTTTGAAAGAATCACGAACTTTTCTTCCACAGGAGAAAATTCCTTCAAATACAACAAAGATCACCTTAGAGGAGCAAAGAATAGCCAGCGCAATAGTAAGATCCATCCTCTGAAAAGATCTGAGGTGGAAATTCAGTTCAGAAGGGATGAGGAGAGCACGGAAAAGGTGAAAGAATTTCAGTCATTAGATCTTGTGCAAAGGACCGACAACCGTTGGATCCGCGAGAAAGTGCACGAGGTTTAGTCCTCTGGAGCGCACAGGAGAAATTTCGACTTGTGAAGTCGCGAAATCCCGAAAGGATCTGGACCGTTAGATCACAGGAAGATGTGGACCGTTGAAGAGTCCAAAGGGAATTTTCTGGCATTTCGGATTTCGTGAACTCAGAGGTTCACAAAGCGAGAGCCCAAGATTTGGGTGTCCTGACTCACGAAGTTGTGAAGTTGCAAAATTGTGAGGAGTAAGGATAGCCGTTGGATCTAGAGAACGAGAGGACCGTTGGATCAGGAACCCCATCGCGTATTGTGTATTCGGAGGTTCGAAGGTTGAAGGGATCTCTTTTTGACTATAGAAGTCGCGAAGTGCCGAGAGCTGAGGCATGAGGGAACATGTGGCAGAGTCGTAAAGTGGAGCTCGCGTGATAGATAGGTTGACACGCGTCGCCTAGAAAAAGGAGTCAACACTTCGTTGATTTCTTGCATCTCAGGGATTCGCAGGATAAGAGCATGAAGGCTTGACGCTTCAACCTGCGAGGTTGCGAATAAAGAAAAGCGTCAAGGGAGGAGTCAACCTAGAGCTGACTTATCGCGTCTCGGGAGATTGCAACAAGAGGGCACGAGAGTTCAACCCAAGAACTCATGAAGGTGCGAGTTGCGAAAATAACTTTGGGTTAATCCCTTGGTCATAGCATTGTGGTCGCTCGGAGGATAAAGAACTGAAACAGACATCGCTATTCTCCAAATCGTGAAAATTTGACAATGCTTTAACCTTTAGGCGTGTGGTCATATTGTTCAGAGACAAAGGGCCAATCTAAGGTTGTTAATCCCTCTTCGGCATTTTGGCGATTAGAGGTTGGAGTGGCAAGAGATCGGAGGACTCGTATAACGAAGTCCCAAAGATAGAATCGCGAAGCCAAAAATCGCAAAGTCAAAACTCGCGAAATCTTGAATCACAGAGTTCTAAAGCCACTGCAAATTACACGCAGGAGACATGTAAGTAAGATTTTTTTTTCTATTTTGTTAAATTCTTTAAAATATGGTGACACCTAGCAACTTATGACCAACTCAGGGTCTAATTCTTCTTGGAAAGAACTATGAGTTCTGGTCTCTTTGGATGAGATCATTCTTGCAAGCACAAGAGTGCTGGGATCCAGTGGATCATGGATATGTGGAACTAAATCCAACAGACCTGTCTGCCATGACTAATCAACAGAAAATTGCTCAGGCAATGCAGAGAAACATAGAAAATAAAGCTAAATTCTGGATTCAAAATTCTGTGGATGACTCAATTTTTTCAAAAATCACAGGCGCTGGTACTTCAAAACAGGCCTGGGACATCCTCAAATCTTCCTACCAAGGAAATGGCAGGGTCAAAATAGTTAAACTGCAGACCTTGAGGACACAATTCGAGACTCTAAGGATGACAAAGTCTGAAAATGTGGATCAGTTCATGACCAGAGTCATAGGCATCGTGAACCAAATCAGATTGACTGGTGAAACCATCACTAATCAATGCATTGTTGAGAAAGTCCTCAGAAGTTTACCCAAGAAATTCAAAATGGTTGTAACAACAATCCTTGAATCCAAGGATATGTCAAGTTTTTCAACAGATGAACTAATTGGTTCTCTAGTGACACATGAAACTAGACTGCATCTCATAGATAAGTCAATCGCTAATGCTTTCAAAACACAATTCTCATTCAGCAGAGGGAGAGGTAGAGGGCAAGGCAGAGATCACCAAGGAAGAGGGAGCAGTCATAGAAATCCTCATTTCAGTGGAGGACACAGACAACAAAAACCGAATGAACACTTCCAAACACATAGACAACAAGATCAGAATCATAACTTCCATCCTCAAAGAGGCAAAGGGAGATGATCAAATGACAAAACAAGTATACAATGCTATTACTGCAAAAAGTATGGGCTCTATGAATCTGAATGTAGAAAGAAGCAAGCAAATCATCTCTCAGACATAGCACATGTGTCAAATCATACAGGAGAATCCTCAGGAGGTATGTTTCTCTCATGTCACAAGACTAAAGAACAAACTAAAGATCTCTGGTTGTTGGACAATGGATGCAACAATCACATGACAGGTAATAAAGAATTACTTTCATGCATTGATTCTTCACTCTCATCTGATATTACACTTGGAAATGAATTGTTCCTATTCTTACTAAACAGAATGTCAAGAAAGACATAAACAATGTCTATCATGTTCCAGATCTGAAACATAATTTGCTAAGTGTAGGACAACTCATTGAACATGGATATAAGGTACTTTTTGAGGGAGCATCTTGCAAAATATATGACAAAAACCCCAACAGAAAATTGATTTCTGAAATCCATATGACTCCGAATAGGATGTTTCCCCTTACACTCCGAACTGCAAATTTGATTCAAGCATATGCACAGAGTGCATCTACCCTAAATGAAACAATTGTTTAGCATACAAGATTTGTACATCTACCATTTCAGAGTCTAAGTCTTCTTCATAAGAACTCCATGGTCAAAGGTCTTCCTATCTTTAAAGAGAAAATTCCCCCATGTGAGTCTTGGATACTTGGAAAACATAAGAGAACTAGTTTTCCACAGTCATCAAATCAAGCCAAACAACATCTCGAACTAGTACACACTGACCTATGTGGACCAATGCAAACAGAGTCAATAGTAGTAGCTTTTACTTTCTAACGTTTATTGATGATTTCAACAGAAAAATATGGATCTATTTTCTCAGACACAAGTCTGAAAATTTTGCAAAATTCAAAGAATTCAAGGCAGAAGATGAAAAACATAGTGGCAAATATATCAAAGCACTCAGGTCAAATGGAGGAGGAGAATACAACTCCAGAGAATTTGCAAATTTTTGCAAATCACAAGGCATTATCATGCAAACAACAACCAGGTATACTCCACAACAGAATGTAGTGGCTGAAAGAAAAAATCAGACAATAATGAATATGGCAAGAACACTTCTCAAAGAGAAAAGTTTGTCAAATAATTTTTGGGCTGAAGCAGTAGCATGCTCAGTTTATCTCCTAAATATATCTCCAACCACCAAACTAAAGATGAAAGTCCCCCAAGAAGCATGGAGTGGGACAAAGCTAAATGTTGCACATCTAAGGACATTCGAATGCATAGCATACACTCACATACCTTCCGAATTAAGGAGGAAATTGGATGATAGAAGTGAGAAATGTATCTTCACTGGATATAGTGAAACATCTAAAGCTTACAGGCTTTACAATCTAATCACCAAGAAACAAATTCTCAGCAGAGATGTAAAATTTCTGGAAAATCAATTCTGGAATGATTCAGAAAATCAACAAATGGACAGTCAAAATACTTTGTTGCCCAGTGCTGAAAACACAGAAAATTTAGGACAACAAGTACCTCAAACTGTTCTTCCAATATTGCAGGTACAAAGGCAACTTGAACATTCTCAGGATAACTCAACTTCCAACAGAGACTCATTCTCTGAACCACAAAATCAAAGAACTCGAAGTTTGAGAGAAATCCATCAACAGTTGGATGACTTTGAACAACACAACCTTTTTGCTTTAATGTCATGTCAACCTACATCTTTTAAGGAAGCAGCTAAGGAGCCACATTGAGTTCAATCCATGAACCAAGAAATTGACTCCATTGAGAAGAACAAGACATGGGATCTTGTTGATTTTCCAACTCACAAGAAGATTATTGGTGTCAAGTGGTTTTACAAAACTAAATTCAATGAAAAATGGTAGATTGAAAAACACAAGGCAAGACTTGTTGCCAAAGGATTCTCACAACAACCAAGTACTGATTATGGTGAAACTTTTGCTCTAGTAGCAAGACTAGACACTGTAAGGACTCTATTGGCCATAACAGCCCAACACAAATGGCAAGTATACCAGATGGATGTCAAGTCAACATTCCTGAATGGTTTTTTAGAAGAAGAGGTGTATGTCGATCAGCCACCTGGATTTGAAGTCCAAGAGCACCCAGCCAAAGTATGTTGGTTGAAGAAATCCTTGTATGGCTTAAAGCAAGCTCCAAGAGCCCGGTACAATAGAATTGACACTTATCTTATCAAAAGTGGCTTCAGCAAAAGCCAAAATGAGCCAACTCTTTACACCAAAATAGATCAACACGGTAAAATTTTGATTGTATATTTATATGTTGATGACATGATCTATACTCGAAATCTTGAGTTAACAAATTTTAAACATGCCATGCAATCTGAGTTTGAGATGACAGATCTTGGCATAATGAAATATTTTTTAGGGATTGAGGTTGATCAATCAACCAAAGGCATTTTTTTCTGTCAACAAAAGTATGCAGCAAACATCATCAAAAGATTTCGCATGGAAGAATGCAATCCAGCAAAAACCCCTATACCTCTAGGCACAAAATTGAGCAAGAAAGATGAAGGCTCTACAGTGGACTTTACCCTATACAAAATCTTAGTAGGAAGTTTATTGTATCTTGCAGCAACTAGGCCTGACATTCTATATGCAACCAGCCTTGTTTCCAGATTCATGGAATCCCCAAAAGATTCTCATTGGAAAATGGTGAAACGAATTTTGAGATATGTTGCAGGAACTCTCAATTTTGGCTTATGGTACACTAAATCTGATAGTAATCAACTATCTGGTTACACAGACAGTGATTTTGCAGGCAACCTAGATGACAGGAAAAACACATATGAACATGTTTTTCACCTGGGCACGAACTTGATCTCATGGGCATCAAAGAAGCAACCAATTATATCAATATCTTCTACAGAGGAAGAGTATGTCGCTGCTACCTCAGCTTCTTGTCAAGCTGTGTGGCTGAGAAAAATATTGAAAGATATGTCATATACAGAAAAGGATCCAACTCCTATTTTCTGTGACAATACTTCAACAATTGCTCTATCCAAAAATCATGTGTTTGATAAGAAAAGAAAACACATTGACACTCGTTTTCATTTCATACGCGAGCTAGTCAATAATGGTGATATTGCACTACAATTATGTGGTTCTCGAGATCAGCTCGCTAATATCTTCACAAAGCCACTAGGAAAATCTGTTTTTGATTTTCAGAGACAACACTTGGGCATAGTCAGTGCTGATGTTTGTAACTGTTGAGTTTAAGAGGGAGTATTAAATATAATGTAACCTCAACAGGCTGACTGTACACTGCCAGCTTTCCTGGCCAGCTTTACTTTCTATTCTTGATTTGCTTGAGCCTATTTAACTCATCTATTTCCCTTTGCATAGTACTTCTTCATTAATCTTCTTCATGTACTCATTTTGTACTTTTCTTCTTATATTCTAATATACTGTTTTCTGTTCTATGCTTTCTCTCTACATTTCTTGCTTCACAATTTATCACACTTAACTTATTTTACAACACAAGTCTATTCTATTCAATGGTTGGGAATAACAATGTCCTCAAGGATGGAACGAGGAACTGATGATGGGTCTCTATTGAATTTTTGTGAGGGAACCCATAATTTCGTTTTGAATCCCCCTTTTGTTTCTCACCTCAAGAATTCTATGGAGAAAAATAAACGTCGACCACAGTTTCGTACTCGACCAAAAACTAGAGATAATTTTTTATTTTCCTATTTTCATTCGTAAGATTTTTATTTATTTATTAAGTCTCTATTTCCTCATTAGAAAAAATCCCCTAAAATATTATTTATTTATCTTTTAGGTGTGATCTTTCCATTGTGGTTGAGAAAGGAGATATTTTCACTTCGAAAGGTATTCGTGTTTCATCTTGGGAATCCCTTTTCTTAGCTCATAATTCTGAGCCTTTGGAATTTGATTATGTAGAGAAAATCCATTCCTAGACTAGATCTCAACATCAACACTCTAATAAACTTCTGATGTATAAGAGTCCTAACATGGGTTATATCTATTTGTTTACTATAATTTTTAACTCCTTATAAAACTGGAACATAATACAATATTTCTATGTTCTATGACAGTTGTTGCCTATCTACGACAAGTCGAAATAGTATGCATATTCTTTTTGTGATAATATTTCCCTTTAATACATGAATTCATACTTTGTTCTTATGAGGGAGACATTCAATGAAAAAGAAATATATTTTGTACTATAGGTAGAGAAGAATTTACATTATGTTCTATGTAAATTCCTTCATATCATTCTAGTATAATTTCAATACAAAAATGGAGACATGAATCTGTAACAATTTCGTACAAGACAAATCCATCTATAATTTTTTTAATCTCATGGGAATATGTAGATTACAACCAATATATAAAATTTACAACACTTTTACGGGTTTTGTATCCTTCTTATCTAGATATTCCATGACTATAACATTTAGTAATCACACCATTTTGATCTGATAATTTCAAAAACCTAATAAATTCATAAGATTATACAAAATGAGTTTAGATCTCTCTTATTATAATTGTCTAGGTATAAAATCCACAATTCGTTGCTACATGAAATTTTAAAGAGGTTCATTTAACTCGGATATAATGCATACATCTATATAAAACTAATTCTGTAGCATGCATTTGATTATGTAGCTACATGCAATTTTGTAGCTACGAGTGAACCAATATGTATACCCAACATACACATTAAAATATCTCTAGTTTTGTAGTTGCATACTAATCAATAAATTGTTCATAATATTGAATCATATCTTTATATATATCAGAACTTCATCGCTGCATGCAAATCTATAATCTACATAAAGATAATTGGTTAAATATATTTCCTCAAATTTTGTAGCTCCATGCTATTGCAATAATACTACAAGAATGCAGAGTAAATAAAGATACATATATGTAAACCTTGATGCTGTGAAAACAAATGGAACAACCACGTTCCACCCAACCGTAGATCCATAAAATCCACAATTACTTGTCTTGATCACCCCCTAGCTTAACCATGACTCCATAAGGGAAAACTGAGCATCACTCCTTAGACATTGTCTCTCTAAACAATTCAAAAAATCATTTTCCTAACACCATAGGTGCTCATAACAACAAACAATTATTTTCCCCAACATCCTAAGCATTGTCATGGCTCCCAAATATGTTGTACATATAATTTTTCATTTCTTTGGACTTTCCATTCCTTTCCCTCCTTGGGAAATTCACATCTTTACCAATCCCTGATTTTTAGGGGCTTTCAATGACATAACTCAAGTTTTGACACTTATAAAAATCATCTCCAAGTTAACTCAAACATGTTCCGCACTCATGGAGGCATAGTCAACTATTTTTACCCTAGTTGTTCCATCTATTTTGCATCATTTAATTTATTAAAATATTTGTCTCATACATGTTTCCATCAAAAGAGGACAGTTGGCAAGTCAAACTTTTGTCCAACAATCATAAAAATAATAATTACATACTTACACAAATTAAAATTTGATTTTCCATAAATGGAAATTTATTTTTAGAACAACAACTTTAAAATAAATTGTTTTGAATATTTGAGGATGTCACATCCTCCCCCCCTTAAGTATAACACTATCCTCAGTGTCCAGACAATCTCTTGGAATAGATTTGGATAAGTTTTTAGTATTTCTTCTTCCAACTCCCAAGTAGCCTCATCAGGACTAAAGTGTTTCCATTGCACTTCTACCTAGGCGATGGCTCTGTTTCGAAGTATTATTTCTTTACTGTCCAAAATGCATAGAGGTTCTACTTGGAACTCACCTTCTAGTTCCACCTGCACTATGTTTCTTTGAATTATGTGAGTAGGATCATGAACATATCTTTTTAATAATGAAACATGAACAAAATTATGAACTTTAAATTTGAAGGGAGTGCTAGTTGGTATGCCACTGGTCCGATTCGAGTTAACACTTCGAATGGACCACAAAATCTTGGCCCCAACTTGGAACAACTTCCTAGTTTCAGGGAGATTCTCCTTGTTTTAACTTTGAGATATACATGCTCTCCAATTTTGAATTCATGGTGTCTCCTTTTCAGATCTGCATAACGTTTATGTCGATCTTGTGCCTCTTTCAAATTCGTTTGTACCCTTTTGACCATATTTTCCATTTCTTGGAGCATTTTTGGTCCAACCATAATCCTAGCAACGGGATTATCCCAACAGATCGGGGTTGTACATTTCCTTACGTATAAAACTTTGAAGGGACTCATCTTAGTTGATTCTTGATACCCATTATTGTATGCGGATTCAACTAAGTGTAGATACTCTTCCCACTTAATTGTTTTTCTTCTTACATACATTTGTAACATATCTTCAATAATTTGATTCGTACATTTTGGTTTCCCATTCATCTATGGATGGTAACTTGTGTTGAAATTCATATTAGTACCCAAACCTGCAAACAATTCCTTCAAAAAATTGGATGTAAATTTAACGTCTCTATCTAAAATCCCCATCTTAGGAGTCCATGCAGTTGAAATATTTCTTTCATAAAAAATTCAACGATATTAATCACTTTGTAAGTAGATTTCATAGGTAAAAAATGTGCAGACTTACTTAGCTTATCAATCACTACCATAATTGAATCGTTTTGTCTTTGAGCCTTAGGAAAACCTGCAATGAAGTCCATTGAAATAATTTCCCATTTCCATTCTGGTATAGGAAGAGGTTGTAGAAGACTTGTCAGATGTTGATGCTCAGCCTTTACCTATTGACAATATAAACATTTATACAAGTATTTAGTTGTTTCATATTTCATATTGGGCCAGTAAAACTATTTTCTTAGTTGTTATCATTTTCCGGTATCCTGGATGACCAGAATATGGATTTTTGTGCAACTCATTAAAAATCATCATCTTAAATTCAGTATCATTAGGTACATATAACAGATTTTTGAACACTAACAATCCATTTTTATCTATACTGAGATCTATATGATGTATATTTCCCTCATTTTTCTGCAATTGATCTGTTGTTTTGATGTATTTTACATCATTTCTACTTGCAGATTTAATCCTTTCCTCAATATCATTTTCTGCTTTGCTGATAGTTACTTCATATAACTCAGTAGTTCTCCGACTTAGTGCATATGTAATTTTATTTTCTCTTCCTTTGATGTGTCGTACTTCAAAATCAAACTCTCTTAGAAAGGAAAACCACCTCTCTTGTCTTGCATTGATATCATGTTGACTGAACAAGTGTTTTGCACCATTGTTATCTGTTAGTAATAGAAATTTCCTTTCCATTAAATAATGCCGCCACATTTTCAATGCATGAATTACAACTGCTAACTCTAGATTGTGTGTTACATAGTTTCTTTCATGTTCCTTTAATTTGCATGATTCATAACAAATGACATGTCCATTTGGGTTAGTACTCCTCCTAATCCTTCTTTACTTGCATCCACACAAACTGTAAAGTATTTATATGGGTTTGTGACTTTAAGTATTGGTGTTGTAATTAATAGTCCTTTCAATTTATCAAAATTGTCTTGACATTTTTTAGACCAATTATATTTCATCCCCTTTTTTGCAGTGATGTAATAGGATAGGCGATTTTGGAAAACCCTTCGATAAACCTCTGGTAATGACCGATAATCCCCATGAATGATATTATGTATGCCACATATTTAGGAATAGGCCATTCCATAATGACTCTAATCTTTTTTGGGTCTAATGCAATACCATCTTCCAATATTACATGTCCTAAATATTGTACCTTCCTTTGGTAAAAATCACATTTATCGAACTTATAATATAGTTTATGTTCTCTTAGAGTCTGTAGCACTATTTTCAAATGATGTTCATGTTCTTCTTCTGTTTTTGAATATATTAGTATATCATCAATAAATATCAGTACAAATTTATCCAAATACTCATTGAAGATAATGCTCATCAAGCACACAAAAGTTCTTAGAGCATCAGTAAGTCCAAATAGAATCACTACAAATTCATAATGTCCATAATGTTTTCTAAATGCTTTTTTCTTTACGTCTTCATCCTTTATCATGTTCTGATGATAACCAAATCTCAAGTCTAGCTTAGTGAATATTTTTTCTCCTCCAACTTGGTCAAAGAGATAGTTGATACTAGTTAAAGGGTATCTTTTTTTAATTTTCATTTTATTCAATTGACGATAATCAATACATAATATTAATGTTCCATCTTTCTTTTTAACAAATAAAACTGTTGCTCCCCATGGTGAAACACTTGGTCTGATGTATTATTTATCTAAGAGTTCTTGTAATTGAGTTTTCAATTTTTTTAGCTCAGGAACACTCATTCTATAATGTGCTTTTGATATTGGGGTAGATCCAGGTAGTAGATTAGTAGAGAAACATATTTCTCTCCTTGGAGCTAGTTCTAGTATATCTTCTACGAATACATCCTTAAATCCCTAAAGAACTGCAAAGTCTTCCAAACTTGGTTTTCTTTCTCTTTCCAAAAGATTAGTTACTTTAATAGCATACACTTTGCAACCCTTACTAATACATTTCTTGAGTTGCATTGCTGATATTTGTCTGACATAAACTGGTTTTTTGATTCCTTGTATTGATCCTGTTGTATTATTTTCATCCTTGTACACAAATGACTTTTCATAAAAGTTTAGTATCACTTTATGCCTTTCTAACCAGTTCACTCCAATAATTATGTCATACGACCCTAAATGTAATATGTTCATATTTAACTTTGTATTATGTTCACTTGTAGTTATCTCACAATAAGAAACAAATTATGTTACCTTTCTTTTTGTTCCTATTGTTAACTGTACTAACCACGATTTAACATGTCTTACCTTGTTTAGTTTTTTTGAATCTACTAAATTTGGGGTAATATAGCTTAATCTAGCTCCTACGTCAATTGGTATACATACATTGATGTTGTGAATTTTACCTTCAACTTCCACAATAGTGGATTGATGATCTGCTTGTCTTCCATCCAAAGTTGCACTGATTTTATGGATGTTTCTGCCAATATATCCAAATGTTAAAGCTTCTTGTAGATTGTGGACTTAAGTTTTAATTGACGTGTTAATGCATCGAGAGTTTCTCCGCAGATGGGTTTCTCTACACTCCCAACATTTCAACAGTTCTCTTGGAGTGTCCACTATCTTCATGAATCCCAAATTAAATGGTTTATTTCCCCCCTGAGAATGTTGTGTGCTAGAGGAGTAATTATTCCTTTGGAATCCTTTAGTGATTTTATGGTAAGGGGTTGGTTTTAAATCTTTCTTCTGTTGATTCAATTTATCCTGCTTCTTATCTTTTCATGCCTTAGGATTTTCATATCTTTGTTTATATTGTTCATAACACATTTTGGCCTTTCTAAATACCTCATTCAAAGATTTAGGATTATCAAATTCAATTTTGTCTTTATAAGACTGTGGTAGACAACTCAATAACCTTTGAATATTTACTTTATCTTCTTTGATATAAGACACAAATCTCAGCAGATCTAGAAATTTATTAATTAGATCATCCATAGACATTTTTCCTAGTCCCAATTCATAAAATTATTTAGTTTTCTTACATAATAACTTTCTGATAGGTATTGTTACTTGAAATGATTTTTGAATTCTAACCATTCCATATTTTTTTCTTTCAATCCTTTAGCTAGCTTCAGGTCTTTCTAGCAGATACTATCCTTCCCTTTTAAATTATAAATGGCCATTCTAACCTTCATATTACTAGAATAATTATAAATCTATAAGTATTTCTTTATGTCTAGAAAATAGGCTTCATCTTCTTCATCATTATTTGATTCTCCATCAAAAGTGAGGGATTTATCTTTTTGAATTCACCTTCCAAGTGATTCAATTGTTTTCTCTTATTTCCTGTAGATTCTTTGTTTTTTGTCATGCATGTGTCCTTAAAAGAGTTGTTTTCTCTTTCTGTTTCATGACTAGAATTCTTTGAAGACTTTTTACTGATCTCATCTTCCATCTCATTATTCCTTAGACTCTTCTTTGTTTCTATACTACGTAACAACTTTTCATTAATTTCCTATTGGTCTTCCTAAGCTTTCTTTAACTTTTCATTATCAGCTTTAAACACCTAGAATTGCGCAATAAGATTCCTCATCATTTCCAACACTTAGGTGGTTGAACTTCTTTCACTATGATGTTCTAGGTTTGTAGGAATCTTTTGATTGTTGTTCCTCTCAAGTCTATCTCCTTCTCCATTATGCATAGACATTTTTACCAAAGACAATTTGGACACAGTCTGTTTGTAACAGTAAATATTATTTGTTATATTTTTCCCTTAACAAAAATAACTTTCTAGTGTTGCTCTTAGGCGTAAGTGTTGCAACCAAGGAATATGATACCACATGTGATATACCCCATATTTACTACTAAAAAAAAAACATTTCGTCGAATAGTTTTAAGATTAGAATAAATAAGGATATATTCTTCACCAACTCTTCCTTAATTTAAATATGCTCTAAAAGGTAAGATACATAATTTTTTTTTTTTTTTGACACTTATCATTGTCCTTTTAGTTCCATTAAGACTATTACCACTTGTTAACTTGGCCATGAGGACAATAGGATTTCCATTTCAAGATTATAAGATGGAATTCAACTCTTGCACCCTTTTCTTTTAAAGGAAGGACATTCACATGCTACTAACTATTTAATATATTTTCTTGTCAATCATCGTGTAGTTTCCCTTTTCTCTACTCTATATAAATACATATATTGTTTCTTGTCAAAATTATTATCACCAAGGAGCTCTCAAGATACATCATTTTTCCTATACAATTGAATCTCTAAGGTAAGACATTAAATCCATCAAACCTTTGTCAAAGGACTTAGGTCATGAACCTTAATTGAAAACCATACATGCAAGGGTATCACAATTAAAAACTTAAAGGGGGTTAATACTAAAAGGAGTCACATAGCCCCATAACTAGCAACCCATGTTGTTGATGTGAGAGATGTATGGTTAGGGGTATTAATATACACTTACTCTTTGCTAAAACAGTTAGAGGTACTAGCAACATGAACCAACCATATTCATCCACTTCCCACCATTCACATGGACAAAGTACGAACCCACACAATATTGCAGGGGGGTACAGGGTGATGGGCTCAAGATCATCCTTCCCCTTGAGAACAGAACCAACGGTGCCTTCTCACCCTATCTTCATTGTATTCACTTCAATTATTTTCTCTATTATTCCCATTGGCAATTTCTAATTCCTAGAGCAACTGACAATACTACCTACAAATCACGATAACTCTGCACTGTTTAAGGAAAAGGAAAATTCCAGGTAAACACTTACTTGTAGTTTGTAACTTTAAACCTTCTCATATTGTCTTCTTCTCCAGAATTCATTTTGTAAAATAGAAGGTCTGTCTATTAATATAGCTCATTTTTTGTTTCTGGAATTACTCCATTAGACTTAAGAGTATTTATTATGGTAGTTTTCCCTTAAGTCTATATATGTCTTGACTATCTATGGTTCTAAATAAGTTGTGTTGGCTTCAATGGGTATTACATCTACCCCATTTACAAAATGTGTCTGATTCAAAGGATTCAAAGTGATATTTATTTGTTTGAAGAGGGTCCGTCAACTATCTATTTACTCATATCGTAGAGAGGGATTATGTTTTGTGTTATTTTTATTTTTAAATATGAACATGAGTCTCTAATCATCTCATATCACTGTAACATCATTTATTTAAAGGTCTCTATGCCTCTTCCTTTAAAACCTCGATGATCGAGTTTATGCTCAGAGTACTAAACTACTTGAATGGTCATTCAACTCAATAATCTCTTCCTTCCATTGTGTTTCAAGCTTTCCCTTCCGATTTTATTCTTATATATAACCATATATTAGGTATGTCGTATTCGGGGAATAAGAACACTAGAGAAAGATAGATGGATTTTGAGGTTAAACGTTATTAAAGAAAACTTTGTTTATAATAAACATTTATGTATCACTCATGTAATATCCACAAATATTGAATATTAAATTCTAAGTGAACTTGGAAATAAATTTCCATTTTTGGAAAATTCAGATTTGGAAATTATTTTCCATTTATGGCAAATCTGAATTTGGAATTTTTATTGTTGTAATTAATTATTTTATGATTGTTGGGAAAATATTTGACTTTCCCAACTAACCTCTTTTATTTTGACACATGTGCAAGACAAACTTTTAATAATTTAAATGTTGGAAGACAAATGGAATAACCAACTTAA
>JZKD02S1877644.1:43088-53215 GCA_000966675.3 Picea glauca
GTGTTGTAGTTAATATTCCTTTCAATTTATCAAAACTGTCTTAACATTTTATAGACCAATTATATTTCGTCCCATTTTTCTACAGTGATGTAATAGGATAGGCAATTTTGGAAAACCCTTCGATAAAACTCCGGTAATAACCAGTTATCCCCATGAATGATCTTATGTATGCCACATCTTTAGGAATAGGCCATTCCATAATGCCTCTAATTTTTTTTGGGTCTACAACAATACTGTCTTTATATATTACATGTCATAAATATTGTATCTTCCTTTGGTAAAAATTTCATTTATTGAACTTAGCATATAGTTTATGTTCTTTTAGAGTTTGTAACACTATTTTCAAATGTTGTTCATGTTCTTATTCATTTTTTGAATACATTAGTATATCATCAATAAAGATCAGTATGAATTTATCCAAATACTGGTTGAATATATTGTTCATCAAGCACATAAAAAATGTTGGTGCATTAGTAAGTCCAAACAGAATCACCACAAATTCATAGTGTTCATAACATGTTACAAATGTTGTTTTGTTTACATCTTTGTCCTTTATCTTGACCCTATGATAACCAAATCTCAAGTATAGCTTACAGAATATTTTTTCTCCTTCAACCTGGTCAAAGATATCATTGATCCTAGGTAAAGGTTATTAGGTTTTAATTTTCATTTCAATTGATGATAATCAATACATAATCTTAGCGTTCCATCCTTCTTTTTAACAAATAAAACTGGTGATGCCCATGGTGATACAGTTGGTTTGATGTATTCTTTATCTAACAGTTCCTGTAATTGAATTTTCAGTTTTGTTAGCTCAGTAAAACTCATTCTATATGGTTCCTTTGATGCTGAGGGAAATACAGGTAGTGGATTAATAAATAAATCTATTTCTCTCCTTGGAGGAAGTTCTAGTATCTCTTCTACGAATACATCCTTAAATCCCTGAAGAACTACAAAGTCTTCCAAACTTGGTTTTCTTTCTTTTTCCAAAATATTAGTTACTTGAATAGCATACACTTTGCAACCCTTACTAATACATTTCTTGAGTTGCATTGTTGATATTTGTCTAACAGAAACTAGTTTTCTGATTCCTTGTATTTTTCTTGTTGTATTATTTTCATCCTTTTACACAAATGACTTTTCATAATAGTTTAGTATCACTTTATGCCTTTCTAACCATTCCATTCCAATTATTATGTCATATGACCATAAAGTTAACACTTCATATTTAACTTTGTATTATTTCCACTTATACTTAGCTCACAATCAGAAACAAATTATGTTACCTTTATTTTTGTTCCTATTGCTAACTGTACTAACCATTATTTAGCATGTTTTACCTTCTTTCATTTGTTCGACTCTACTAAAGTTTGGGTAACATATGTTAAGATAGCTCCTGGGATTATTAGTATAGATACATTGTTGTAGTGAATTTAACCTTCAACTTCCACAATAGTGGATTGATGATCTGCTTGTCTGCCATCCAAAGTTGCATTGATTTTATGGTTGTTTCTATCAATATCTCCAATTGTTGAAGCTACTTGTAGATTTTGGACTGAATTTTTAATTGATGGGCTTAGCAGTGGATAGTTTCTCCACATATGGGGTTCTCCACACTCCCAACATTTCAACGGTTCTATGGAATCGTACACTATCTTCTTGAATCCCAAATTAACTGGATTATTCCCCCCCTAAGCATCTTGTGTCCTAGAGGAATATTAATTCCTTTGGAATCCTTTAGTCGTGTTAAGGTAAGGGGATGGTTTGAAACTTTTCTTCCATTGATTCAATTTATCCTGCTTCTTATCTTTCCATGACTTAGGAGTTTCAGATCTTTGTTTATGTTGTTGATAACACATTTTGGCCTCTCTAAATACTTGATTCAAAGATTTAGGATTATCAAATTCAATTATTCCATTATAAGACTGTGGTAGACAACTCAATAACCTTTGAATCTTTACTTTATATTCTTTGATATAAGCAACAAATCTTAGTAGATCTAGAAATTTATTAATTAGATCATACATAGACATTTTTCCTAGTCGTAATTCATAAAATTATTTGGTTTTCTTTCATAATAAATTTCTTATAGGTATTGTTTCTTGAAACTCTTTTTGAATTCTAACGATTCCATATTTTTTTATTTCAATCCTTTAGCTAGCTTTAGGTCTTGCCACCAGATAAAAGCCTTCCCTTTTAAATCATAAATGGCCACTCTAACCTTCATATTACTAGAATAATTATAAATCTGAAAGTGTTTCTTAATGTCTAGCATCCACGCTTCAACTTCTTCACCAGTCTTTGATTCTCCATAAAAAGTGGAGGGATTTATCTTTTTGAATTAACCTTCGAATTTGTCCAATTGTTTTCTCTTCTTTCCTATAGATTCATTCTTTTTTCTTCATGCGTGTGTCCTTAAAATAATTGTTTTCTCTCTCTGTTTCATGACTAGAATTCTTTGAGGAATTTTTACTGACCTCCTCTTCCATCTCATTATTCCTTGGAATCTTCTTTTTTTCTATACTATGTAACAATATTTCATTAATTTGTTGTTGGTCTTCCTGAAGTTTCTTTAACTTTTCATTATCATAATTAAACACAACACCTGCAATTCCACAATAAGATACCTCATCGTTTCCAACACTTAGGTGGTTGAACTTCCTTCATTGCGATGTTCTGGGTTTCTAGGAAGCTCTTGATTTGTTTTCTGCTTAGGTCTGTCTCCTTCTCCATTATGTTCTGACACTTTTACCAAAGACAATTTGGACATAGTATGTTTGTAATAGTAAATATTATTTGTTCTATTTTTCCCTTAACAAAAAAAACTTTTTGGTGTTTCCCTTAGGCCCAAGTGTTGCAACCAATATCTCTGATACCATATGTAACATAACCCATATTTACTACTGAAAAAAAAATATCTTTTGTTGAATAGTTTTAATCTTAGAAGAAATAAGGATATATTCTTCGTCGACTCTTCCCTAATTTAGATATGCTCTAAAAGGTAAGCTACAAAATTGTTATTGTTTTTACACATATCATTGTTCTTTTAGTTCCATTAAGACTATTACCACATATTAACTTGGCCATGAGGACAATAAGATTTCCCTTTCAAGATTATAAGATGGAATTGAACTCTTACACCCTTTTATTTTAAAAGAGGTACATTAACATGCTAGTAACTATTTAATAGATTTTATTGTAAATCATCGTGGAGTTTCCCTTACTCTTTCACAGAGTTTATCTACTCTATATAAATACATATATTGTTTCTTGTCATAATTATTTTCACCAAGGAGCGCTCAAGATACATACTTTTTCCTATACAATTGAATCTCTAAGGTAAGACATCAAATCCATTGAACCTTTGTCAATGGACTTGGGTCATGAACCTTAATCGAAAACCATATATGCAAGGGTATCACAACTAAAAACTTAAAAGGGGTTAATATTAAAATTAGGCTCATGTCACCATAACTATCAACCCATGATGTTGACGTGAGAGGTGTATGGTTAGGGGTCTTAATATACGCTTACTCTTTGCTCATACAGTCATAGGTACTGGCAATGTGGACCAACCATCTTCTTCCACTTTCCACCATTCACATGGCAAAAGTACGAACCCACACAATATTATAGGGGGGTACATGGCGATGGGATCAATATCATCCTTCCCCTTGAAAACGGAACCAATAGATATTTCTCACCCTATATTCATTGAAATCCCTTGATTCCTTTCACTTCTTTTCTTTATTCTGCCCACTTGCAATTTATAGTTCCTAGAGCGACTAATAATACTACCTACTGTTAGAATATGAAAGATTGTGTTTTTTTTACCATTGGCAATACTATTGTCACCCAACCATAGGCCGAAGCCACCCTCTAAGCACCTTAACCTTGACAGAGAATCACTCCGGAAGAAAACCCTAGGCTAGATAGCCAAACAAAGGGTAGCGCACCTTTCCCAAAGGATAGCGCATCAACAAGAGTTGTTCAGATAGTCCAAACCCTAACCAAGAGATAGTCCAAGCCAAACGTGATCTGCTAGTTGCATCAACTGCAATGGCATCTCTCGTCAAACCTGCACACAAGACTGGGTACTGCAGTGCACACAAGTTGTTGCTCTGCAATTCTAAGACTGCCTGCCAGAATGAGAACTAGCCTCCTGTATTTATACTAATTCTGGCTAACTGCCTGGGCCAACTTCTCATTCTGGGTATCTGTATGTTCAATATATATTATTTCTTCTAGCCTAATTCTTCTCTTGGAGGATAATAACCAAATACAAGTTATCTTCTAGAGCTAACATGTCTTCTAGGGTTATTAGCCAACTCATTAGGGTTTCTTATTTCTTTCCAGAGTCTTCTGTTCTCATGAGGTTTACACATGGAGGTAAATACCTCCCACATCTACCATAATATCAACACTCCCTCTTATCTAGGGAGGTATTATAGTTAATGTTCTTGAGAACGAACATACCATTCACCTTGTAGCATCAACATAGACTATCTCATGACTAGATCATGAGCATCATTATCACCATCAGTATCATCAGCCGTATCATCTCTCAAAACCATTCTCCATCTGAGTAATTAGACATGATGTTGGATAAGTCACTCACTCCACAGAGTGATACAAGAGCCATTCTTCTAATCTGGACATATGTCCTAGTAGAGTAAATGTTATGAACCATTTTTCGTCTGGGAAATCTTTGTTCTTTGATCATCCATCTAGTTGATAATCATTTCCAATACTGTCTATATTCTTCAAGGAAATCGGAATAAAATAGAACACAATTGTGTCTATCCACAGTAGCACATAACTACAATCCAGTGGTACACTACCACACCAAGTAACACACAAGTACTTGATCAAACAGTGGAAGACATCCACCACAGTAGTATATATCTAATGTCATACAATCTTCATAACAATCATCTTATATCAACCTGAACATAAACAATTTTATGATATAAACCGAATCATATGGGACATTCTTCCACTCACATCTGTGAGATCTCGAAAGAGCATCAACCCTTAAAAGGTAAGACATCAATGATGAGCTATCTGGGCTATTCTTCTCAAGCAAGGAAGAATAATTATCCTGATTTCTGAGCCTGGACCATTCCCCACCCTAGGCCATTCCTCCGACACTAAACAAAGTGTAACCTAGAGAGAATGAATCCACCCTAAGGAAAGCTTGTCCCTGATTGTTGAGTTTGTACCATTCCCCACCCTGGGCCATTCCTCTAGCACTAAACAAAGTTCAACCTGAAGAGAATGAATACACCCTAAGGAATGACTATCTAGACTATTTCCCATGTTAACCACAAGAGGAAAAGATTTTCTTGTACCCACCTCCAAAACGAACCATTCCTCATGTTAACCACAATGAGAAATTGTTGTCCGGCAAGGCGAGCCAGTCTTCTAGAGTAACCCTCAAGAAGAGAGACTTCCCTATACCACTCCCCATGTTAACCACAATAGGAAGTCGATGTTTATGGTACATAAATCATCTAGACCATTTTCCTAACTAGAAAATGTCTGTCCATCAGAAATCTCAATCAGCTTTCCGAACTGGAAAGGAAATTGCTCATCCTGGACCATTTTTCGAACTGAAAATGACTATCCATAAATCAATACATATCAGTGAACCCTCTCAACCTGGGAGTCATCTCTTCCTTTTTCAATAAGGAAGTCATCCCCATGATCTCCATCTTGAGTATGCAAACTCTTTCATCTTGGATAGAATATTTACCAAAATGTCTACTTATCTACTCATCTTTGGAGATATGTATTGGAGAACCTCTTTCTCCTTTCTGGACTTCATCATAGATAATGTAATGCTTGATTTCAAATGTAATTTGGTTTGGAACACTGATTTTCTATGAAGTCTTCATGTAGCTTTGATCAATAAAGTATATCATTGTTTGGAACACTGGAACATATCCATGTGGCACTTCTTCTGTCATCATGAGATCTGATCTACTGAGTAATCATATTTATACAAATTCTTTGTTATAGAAAATCTTCACCTCGCTTCTGCTGTGCATTGGAGGTTCTCCACCAAGTTATATTCTTCCATCTGCATACAAGGGTCTCTTTCTGGTATGCTTCAAATTCTTGAGGATGCTTTTCATACACTCTTTGTTCAATTGTTCTGGAGAACAATCTTTGCATTTATCTGATGTAGAATTCCAACTCATGGATGTTGCGGATGATATAATGACTCATGTAGAGATATGTTTGGTTTACTGGAACAAGTAATCATCATGTTCTTCTCCCTCCATCTGGTAGAACCTCTAGTTCTAGATATCACAATACTTTCATTCATAAGACTTCCATGCACTGTTCTTCATCACGACATTCAGTTCCTCTGCTTGATTGATTTTATTGAGTTCATATCAGGCTGGTAATCTTGTGATTCTCGATACAATGACTGGTTGTTCTGGCTTCTCTTTCTTTATTGGAATCTTCATGTTTTTCTTTATCTCTTGGGTCCATGGAGTTTCTTATAGATTCCATGCCCTAAAGATTCCACGTTTTCTTTTCATCATAGGATCATGGATGTGAATGGACAACCGGGGATATTTTTAAGGCTTCTCTTTGAAAAAGACTTCTTCTAAGGTCGAACTGAACACGTACTATTTTTCATGTTTGCTACCATGGATATATACTTCATCATCTTCAATGGATTGTAGGATTAGCTCCCTCCTAATCCTTGCTTCATGTATGAATACATGCTCTTCTTTATGGTGATATATAATCAGCTCCCTCCATCTAGGAGAGTCCACGTTTCTGTCGGCATCCTTATTGTCTTCTGCAAAGCATCATAAGTCTTTCTCCAATTTTGTCTTGATTGTTGACTTCTTTCTTCTAGGTTTCTTCAAGATTGATTCTGATTTCGGCTTATCTTATAATATCTTTCACAAGATTTGTTTGATATATTTCATCCTTTCTTGTATAGTGATATCAATCCTTATCTTGTTGTTTTTCCATAGATATAGTTGTTCTTGGAACACATTATCTTCTAAGAGATAGATATACAATATATGTGTAGAGACTATGCAAACAAGATATGTACAAGAACTAAGAAGAGTATTGTTACCTTCATAATCATAAGTCTCTTTCATCATGCTTGGTCTTCTTTGTAGGTTACTTTTCTTTGACAACGGATGCTTCATGTGTCCCCTTCCTTTTCTTCAACTTGGGACAATGACTCTTGTAGTGACCACACTTTCAACAGTTGAAGCATTGTACTTATGAAATATCTTTCTCCTAATTTGGCTTCCTCCTTGAACCAAACTTCCTTTTGTTCCTGAAATTCTTGAATCTTGTTGTAAAGGCTTGATCATCGTACCTCTTTTGCGGTTTCTCTTTTGCACTAATCCTTGATTCTTCTTGAGCACAACAAGTCCAAAGTTCTTCAAATGTAGGATAATCATTCCTTGTGTTCATGCTTGCGGAAAATGCATCCCACGTCTTGGGAAGACCATTGAGTACTATGTTTACCAATTCCTTCTCTAAAATGATCTCTTAAATAGCTTGTAGTTGATCTCTTAACTGAGATATTCTCACAAAATATGATGTTATGTTGTCTTCATCATTCATCTTCATGTCACGGAGCTCATTCTTCAGACTCATAACTTGTCCAATGTTTCTGACTGATAAGAGGTTTATTAGGGCATCATAAATATTCTTTGATGAGTCAAGATGGGAGATGTAGGGTATCAAGTGGTCTTTTATATAATCCACTATGATACTCATGGCATTGATGTCATCATCTTTGAAATTCTCCATAGCTGCAATGTTCTGTGGTTCCTTCTCTTTCCCTTCTTCAAACTCTGGTTTCATGATCTTTCCATTCACAATATCCAACACTTTATTCTTGTCAAGGATGAGATCAATCCTTGTCTTCCACGCTCTGAAGTTAGAAGCTCCATCTAAATTTTTCTCTAACTTCATAGAGTAAGTCATGGTTGCTTTGCCTTGGTCAACCCTAGATTTGACCAAAATATCAAACTTCACATCTTGGATTTTTGAGAGTACCAGGAGATGCGCTAGGCTAGGGCACATTGATCTATCTAGAGATTAGGTCAATCCCTTAATTTAAGGTGCCTCAACAAGAGGATTATGGTTTTTGCAACTACACCTACTAGTAACCCTAGCTATAGTGCTATGTTGACTGCTCCTTCTAGAAACCCTAGCGACAGTTCTTCAACAAGCTTAATATCCTTATGGCTATGTTTCCTTCCATCTGTTAGACTGAATGAAGGAGGTGTGTGCCCATAACTTATTAGAATATGAAATATTATGCTCATTTTACCATTGACAATACTATTGTCACCCAACCATAGGCCGAAGCCACCCTCCGAGCACCTTAACCTTGACAGAGAATCACTCTGGAAGAAAACCCTAGGCTAGATAGCCAAACAAAGGGTAGCGCACCTTTCCCCAAGGATAGTGCATCAACAAGAGATAATTAGATAGTCCAAACCCTAACCAAGAGATAGTCCAATCCAAATGTGATCTGCTAGCTGCAGCAGCTACAATGGAAACTCTCCTCAAACCTGCGCACAAGACTAGTTACTGCAGTGCGCACAAGTTGTTGCTTTGCAATTCTGAGACTGCCTCCCAGAATGAGAATTGGCCTCCATTATTTATACTAATTCTGGCTAACTGCCTGGGTCAATTTCTCATTTTGGGTATCTATCTATTTAGTATATATTAATTCTTCTAGATGACTTCTTCTCTTGGAGGCTAATAACCTAGTACAAGTTATCTTCTAGAGCCAAGATGTATTCTAGGGTTATTAGCCAACTCATTAGGGTTTCTTCTTTCTTTCTGGAGTCTTCTATTCTCATCAAGTTTACACGTGGAGGTAAATACCTCCCGCAGGTACCATAATATCAATGCCTACAAATCACGAGAACTCTGCATTGTTTAAGAAAAAGGAAAATTCCAGGTAAACACTTGTAGTCTGTAAATTTAAACCTACTCATATTGTCTTCTTCTCTAGAATTCATTATATGCAATAGAAGGTGTATCTATTAAGATAACTCATTTTCTCTTTATGGTATTACTCCATTAGACTTAAGAGTATTTGTATGGGAGTTTTCCATTAAGTCTGTATATGTATTGACTATCTACGATTTGAAACAATTTGTACTAGCTTCACTAGGTATTACATCTACCTCATTTACAAAATCTCTTAGATTTAGGATTCAAATTAAAATTGATTTGTTTGAAGAGTGCTTGACAACTATCTATTTACTCATATTGTAAAGAGGGATTTCGTTCAGAGTTAGTTTTAGTTTTAAATATGAACATCAGTCTCTAATCATCTTGGATTACTGTAACTTCACTTATTTAAAGGTATCTATGCCTCTTCCTTTAAAACATCGATGATTGAGTTTATCCTCAGAGTACTAAAATACCTGAATGGTCAATCAACTAGAGAATCCCTTCCTTCCATTGTGTTTTAGGCTTTCCCCTCTGATTTTTTATTTATTTAACCATATATTGGGTATGTCGTATTCGGGGAACAATAAGACTAGAGAAATATGTTGGGATTTTGAGGTTAAACGCTATTAAATAATTTTTTTTTAAAATAAAAATTCATGTATCATTCTTGTTTTTTCACTTAACTTATTTTACAATGTAATTTTGTTCTATTCAATGGTTGGGAAAAAAATTGTCTCGAAGGATGTGTTGGAAAAACAGGACCGCAGAGAAATAAAATAAAAAAAATGCGGAAAACAAAACACAGAAGATACACAATACAAGAGACACACAGATTTACGTGGTTCACCCAGTGTGGGCTACGTTCACCAGAGAAATTGCCAGGTCCTTCCTTTATTATTATCCAGCAAATGAAGGGATACAACCTACAGCAAAACCTGTTGTAACTTCCTCTTCTTTCTCTCACAGTCTCCTCTCTCAGAATACAATATTCGTGATCCACCATAGCCGCAATACATTTCCCTCATAAAAGAGGGTTGCCTTCTAGGGAAAAAAACCCTAACATAATCTCTACCGTTAGATCTGCGACCTTATAATGACAGGTCCAAATTTACAATGAAATTACAATATACATTTCCAAGGAAAATTTTCCTTCGGGGGCTTCGCCC
>JZKD02S1877655.1:0-12003 GCA_000966675.3 Picea glauca
TCTACAAAATCTACAGATTATGTATGTTTAAATATTTAACAAATTACTAGAAACAAAGATGAACATTCAAATTAACAAATCATTTGCTCATTTATCACTTTTTCTCTGGTTCCATTTGTAATGATTAGTACACATGGAAGTCATTGACCAATTTAATTTTGAAAGTTATAGTTTCAAAAGTAGTGACTAAGCCTCATTGTTCTTCGAGTTTGGTCTCAGTTGCAGTGCCTCACACCATAATTTATGAAGGAAGGACAAGACTAATCATGTCACATTACCATTTATGAATGAAGGGACCATTCACATTTGGAGGTGTGACTATGGTTATGGTTTCAACCTCAATATTGCCAAATTTTTTTGGTAAGCAATTCACCTCAATATATGCTTTCTGAAATCTAATTATTGTTGATATCACACATGTACATGTGTATATATGACACTTTATTTATCATGAAGTTCTTAGTTTGAATCACACTAATCTTCTCAGTTCTCAAAATTACGAATACTATGTCAAAATTGATCTGAAAGTGAGCAACTCGTGTTGTATCAAACATTTAGTTCGAAAAAATGTGGCAACATGTGTTCACCATCCAAAAGATTTTAATTTGTTTTGTTTAACGAGTCACATATTATAACATGTTACTAGAAATTGTGAACAACCTTACAACATAGAATACGATTTAAAAGAAATCAATCATGGCACTCCATTCTTGAAGGTTTTCTCAAGATGCTCAAACCTTATAAGCAAATAAATTTGGTGGTCAATTATAACAGTCAATATTTTCTCCATATAAATACAGAGAACACTTCATGTGCATGTTTGGAAGCCTCTATTTAGTTCTTGTTTTATTATTTTTCCCAGTCTTTATAGCATGAAAAACTTATGTCCACTCAAGTGGCAACTGGAAACCATTAGAAAAACAACTTTTTTCATTTCCATAATTGACTTTAAACTATGATTAGGTTAATCACATCTACAAGGAGGGTAATAGAAATTTGTTTTTCACTTGCAATAGAGATGATAGAATTTCTAAAAGAACAAATTCAACAAGTTTAGATCTAACACCTACCATAGAGCTTGTGTGTGCTTTGTTCATATTTGAATATGATCTTGGGAAATACAAAAGTGTAGAGGTAAATACAATAGTGTAGAGCATCGAGCATTAACAGACCAAGAGAGAATATACCTTTCTATTGCTAATTTCTACAATGAAAGTGTGGATGTAGAGGTGGTTCCATCGACAAAACTAGTGCATGAACACCACCCATGCTTGTAATGGAAGTTCATTCACAAAGATTACATTCACTATCACCTCCTAAGACAACTCAAATGGAAACGACAATGACATCTTRCTGACTTTTACAAACTTGACATCAACCATACTCGAAGCTCAACCATTGTTATTTCACTAAACTGGGTCATCCAATATTGTTCACAATAATTAATGTCCAATATTGTCAACAATAAAAAGCTCATACGTTTGTCGGTCACGATTTCGGTTTGTAAGGGTTTTTCACTCCGGGAAACCCCAATGCCTCCAAACACCGACTTGCTCAGATTGCTTGCCACGTGTCCTCTTGAGATTAACGGCTGAGATCCTTTCGAGAAATTGTGGATCGCGATTTCGTTCTACATGAGTTTCAGGACCACAGAAACTCCGATATTCCGATGAGCCAAATCTTGATAACTCCTCCTCTGCTCGTTGGGGCTTAAACCCTGTGCAACTCCGCACGATATGACGGCTGGCAGGATTTCGTCAGTCTCTTCGGCGAATCCTGACCGTCGATTCCTCCCTCTCGAGGACCTCCTGAGAACGGCTAAGTGTTCTTTCTCAGCACTTGTTTTCTGACATCTGCGCTTGCAGCTCCTGATCGAACCTTCCTTGGCACAACTCTTGTGCTTTCTTTCAACTATGTCACGAAGGTACTAAACCTCCCGATATTTTCCACTCTGATTCCTCCAAGGAAAACTCGCACGCACTCTTCTTGCTCGACTTTCAACAACTCCCTGAGTGTTGAGTCTTTCAGACTCTGTGTACCTCCAGCAACAGTAGTCTCTGTCTTCTTTTTCTCAGCTTAACAACTGAGACCTTTGACTCCACATGTGCACTCTTCACACGGCTTCCATAGCAACCTTATGACTTCTAGACGAATGAGAATAAGCGTTTAACTTCTGAGCCTTCATCAACACACTCTATGCAGATGAATTCAACTGCACTCTATGCAGGAATCTCCTGACTCTGACAGAGAAACAATTGAAACTAATTCTCTTCTCTCATACTTCAGTTTAAACCCTGAAATCACATGCACAACATATTCAAAGCAAATGCATAACCAGAAACAAACATTCATAAGAACATGAACAATACACACAGAGAAACAACACCAGGCATGAGTTTGAATCAGAATTTCATTCTATTAATTCAACACTGTACATGGGTGTTCTTCACAAAGTTCTCTGCTTGCTCCTCTCTTCTGAATGCTTCTGAATAATCTAAAAAAAATCTTGAATCATGTACAAAGGAGGGTGTCTATATCTATTTTCCCTATTGAACTCTAAACTGTCTAATCTAGACTTAAAACATCTATATACCTGTATTAAATCTATTAAATGCCTCCTATCTAATTCAAACAAGAGCGTATGGCTCGAGGTCTGATACAACATACAAAAGGCGTTCTTTCATAAATGGTGCATTTATACATTAGCGCATTCTCTTGTTTGAAAATTCAAAAAGTTTCGGCTGGTCTTGTCCATCTGTTGTTGTCTTTCATGCTGGCTCGCTTGTCATGGGCGATGCTCCTGCATCATACTCTTCAGCTTTGAAAATATTCATGGGCTCCTGTCCATGAGCTCCTGCACGGTCTGTCCATGCTTTTGGTTAACTGCTTCTGTCTCCCAGTCGGCATCTTCCACTGGATGATTTTTCCATTTCACCAGATACTTGAAGTATTGCTTCCGTCTGGTTCTTTTGCTGACTCTCTTGTCAAGTATGTGCTCCATCTGTGGCCTTTCTCCAATTGGCATCTGCTTCTACCACTGGATCTCTGGCTGCTCATCATTTCCAGTTCATGTTTCCTCAGCCTTATATGGATACAAGTCTGAAACATTGAATGTTGGAGATATTCCGATGTCATCCGACAATTCAATCTCATAAGCATTTTCTCCCAATTTCTTCAGGACTCTGCACGACCCAATTTTCTTCATTTTCAGTTTGTTGTATGTTCCCCTTGGGAACCTTTCTCTCCTCAGATGTGCCAGAACTAGATCATCAACTTCGAATTGAAGTTGTCTCATATGTTGATCTTCTCTGCGCTTGTATTCCTGGTTCATTTCCAGCAATCGCTGCTTCACTCTGTTGTGAAGTTCTTCCATCGCTTCCGCGAATTCTTCAGTGCTTGCACTCTTTGTGAATATATGTTCTGAGTCCCTCAGTTCAGACACTCCTCTCAGCTTCCTGCCATATATAATTTCAAATGGACTTTTGCCTGTGCTTCTGTTCATAAAATCATTGTACGCGAACTCTGCCTGTGGCAACACATTGTCCCAGCTGCTATGGTGCTCTGTCACCAGGCTTCTGAGTAAATATCCAAGACTTCTATTGACCACCTCTGTCTGCCCATCTATCTGTGGATGATAGGCAGAACTGAACATTAAGTTAGACCCCACTTTCTTCCACAATGTCCTCCAGAAATGTCCAATGAACTTTGTATCCTTGTTCGATACTATGCTTCTGGGTAAACCATGAAGTCTAACAATCTCCTTAAAGAACAAATTTGCAATATGTGTTGCATCACTCGTCTTATGGCATGGTATAAAATGTGCCATTTTTGAGAACCTATCGACCACCACAAATATCGAATCATGTCCTCTTTGCGTCCTCGACAATCCTAATACGAAATCCATGATGATTTCATCCCACGGTCTGTCAGGTATGGGTAAGGATTGATAGAATCCCTCATTCTGCTTTCTGCCCTTTGAATGATGACAAATCATGCACCTGTCAACAAACTTCTTGACATCTGTTCACATCTTTGGCCAGAAATAGGCTTCACTCAGCTTTGCAAATGTCTTATCGTGGCCAAAATTTCTTGCTAATCCGCCACTATGCTTTTCTTTTAGCAAATTCTTCCTCATGGAGCAATGTGGAATGCATAACTGATTGCCTCTGAATAACAGTCCATTTTGGATCATGTAGTCCATCCACGATCTTCTCTCTCTGAGAACTGGATTCTCAACTGCCTCGTATGCCTCTGAAAAATCTGCATCACCTGCATACATGTCTTTAAGATTTTCAAAACCCAAGGTCTTGACTCGAAACTCCTGCAGCAACAAACACTTCCTGCTCAAAGCATCAGCCACTTTGTTAGCAGTCCCTAAAATGTGTTTAATGACAAATGTGAAATTCTACATATACTCTACCCATTTAGCGTGTTTTTGATTCAGCTTCTCCTACTGAGTCACAAACTGTAATGCATGATTATCACTATACAGAACAAATTATTTTGGCATCAAATAATGCCTCCACTTCTTCAACGCCTGTATGATAGCATAAAATTCCTTCTCATGCGTTGAATACTTCACCTTGGCTTCATCCATCTTCTTGCTGAAATATGTGATTGGTCTGTCCTCCTGGCTTAAGACCGCTCCTATGGCAAAGCCACTCGCATCACATTTCACTTGGAAAACTTTTGCAAAATCCGGCAATACCAAAACTGGTTTCTCTGTGATCTTTTGCTTCAAAAGATTGAAGCTCTTCTCTGTCGCTTCAGTAAAATGAAAATATTTATGTCTTTTCTTGACTGTGTCCATCATTGCTGCGCTAATTCCACTAAAATTCTTGATGAATTTCCTGTAGAAACTCGCCAGTCCATGAAAACTTCTCACCTCAAAAACATTTCTCGGTGATGGACAATTCTTAATCACCTGTACTTTACTTGGATCCATCTTTAATTCATTTGCTGATATGACAAACCCCAAGTAAATGAGTTCTCTCTTCATGAATGAAGACTTCCTCACATTGATTAACGGCTTCTCTTGCTGTAGCTTCCTCATTACTACAGCTAAATGCTTCAGATGTTCTTCTTTTGATTTGCTGAAAATCAATATGTCATCTAGATAAACAATAACAAACTTACCAATAAACTCTTTCAACACTTCATTCATTAGTCTCATGAATGTACTTGGTGCATTCGTCAAGCCAAACGGCATGACTAGCCATTCATACAACCCTTCGTTAGTCTTGAAGGTTGTCTTCCATTCATCGCCTCCCCTCATGCGAATTTGACGGTATCCGCTTTTCAAATCAACCTTTGAAAAAAAATTTGCTCCACTCAAGCAGTCCATCAAGTCATCCATCCTCGACAATGGAAACCTGTATCTGATGGTTATCTTATTGATGGTTCTAGAATCAGTGCAAATTCTCCATCCTCCATCCTTCTTCGGACTCAGTACCGTTGGAACGACACACAAACTAAGACTTTCCCTGACCAGTCCTTTATCCAATAGTTCCTATACCTTCCTCTTGACCTCTTCGTTCTCCTGCGGTGTCAACCTGTATGCTTCTTTGTTTGGCAAACTTTCTCCTGGTATGAGGTCTATATGATTTCTTATGCTCCTCATCGATGGAAACGAATGAGGTAATTCATCCACCACTATATCAGCGAACTCTTCCAGCAGTTCCTGAATTTCCTTTGGCAGATCATCCACCCTTGTGCTGGTCAAAACAACTTTCGGTTTCCTGACCACAAAGAATTGTGGATCTTCCTTCTTCCTTACTTCGGCCAGAAGTTCCTTCCCACTCATGAGAAGTATAGTGTTCCTCGGTTCTGGTTTTACTTCTTTATCCTTAATTAGATTCAGCGTATGTTCTCTTCCATTCTTCTCCAAAGTGTACGTATTCATCTTCCCATCATGAATTACGTTTCTGTCATATTTCCATGGTCTGCCTAGCAATACATGACATACATCAATAGGAATAACATCACATAAAATCCTATCATTGTATCTTCCTATCTTGATGTCAACTAAGCATTGTTTAGTGACATTCACCTGATGTCCCTTCTGCAACCATGAAACTGTGTATGTCCTTGGATGATCAGTTGTCTCCAGCTCCAGTTTCTCCACCATCTCGGTCGTAACAAGGTTGTCTGTGCTTCCGCTGTCCACAATGACCTGGAATTTCCTGTCTTTGGTCTTGCATGTGGTCCTAAAAAGCCTATTTCTTTGAAATACATCCTCCACCTCCTTCTCGGGTGTTAAGAGAACGTTACACATCCTCAACGACCTTTCGTCTTCTGCGTCTTCTTCCTTAGCACCTCGCCTCTGTGCTTGGGCGATGTGAACTTCTCCTTCATCCTTATTCCTATCTGGACAATCAACTGCCTTGTGCCCATTCTTTGCACATATGAAGCATGTGATGACTCCATCTCTGCCTCTTCCCCTACCTCTGGTATGAGGAAATGTGTTCATGTCAGCGTATCCTCCACCTTGTTCTATCTACTGCCTTCATTGTTCAGCGTGCTGGCCTCGTTGTGAACTTCCACCTCTTTCTAGTCTCGTCGGAGGCTTCTTCCAATCATCTTTGGATTTATGGAACCTATCTTGAGCAACGGACTTACCTTTTGGTTGGCTCCTACCTCGGCCTCGCTGTCCTTGCTTACAGCTTAGCTTTTCCTCAGCTTTTAACGCCATCTGATACGCATCCTCTACTGTTCGGATGGCTGCCATACTCATCTCATCCTGGATATCGTACCTTAGGCCATTCATATACCTAGCTACTTTTTCATCATCGCTCTCCCGATGACCCGCTCTGATATTGAGTTTGTAAAATTCTTCGGTGTATTCCTTCACCGTCATCAATTTCTGTCTCAGGTTCTGCATCCTCCTGAACAATGTGATTTGATAATCCCTCGGGATGAACTTTTCTTTCATCTTCGCAACCATTCGATCCCAAATTTTAATCTTTTGCTTCCCTTTGCACCGCCTATCTTCTTGAAGCTCATCCCACCATAATGCTGCATGTCCCTTCAATTTGGTGACAACATGTCTGACCTTTTTATCCTCTTTGATATCCTCATAATCAAAGTAGGTGTCAAGAGCTCTAATCCAATCCAACAACACTTCTGCATCCAGATTTCCTTCATAAGTTGGAATGTCCATTTTTGTCTTTGAACTAATCCGGGCTATGACTTTCATTAATCGCTCATTTGTTGCATCTGCCGCTGGGATTTCTCTTGCTCCCTGTCCAGCTTCACCTTCATCCTTGGTTTCACTGGTATCTCCTGCATCAGCTTTGCGCCTTTGCTTTACTCCCATAACCACAATCATAGAGCGTAATTCCTGCAGTTGTCTTTCTACTTCCAGATTCTTCCCTGGCCTACCTCTTTCTTGGGACGATTCCCTTTCCCCCTCTGGATCGGGTGGTTGTCTATCTCTTCTCCGTGGCGGCATAGTGAATTTTCTCTTCTACCCTGTTATAGAAAACAGAGAGATTTTCTCTCTCTGATAGCACTTGACGCAAACGCGCCAACCAGGACACATCTGCTCCACCAGGAGCTTCTTTTCCCTTAGGCCCAAAGAACTGAAACGCTCTCCAAATCCCCTATCGGGACTTTTCTCTACCCACAGAACTATCCTTATGACTCCCCTATGTTATGTCGGGAAGTCATACCTCGCGGGATCGCGAGTCCTGCACTCGTGAAAATCGGATATTACAAAACCCCGAACCCCGATGGAGTGTCCACATCACACCTTCCTCATCTCCTGTCGGGAATTTCCCTATCGGGAAATCGACATATTTGATGTCGTGGTTCATGGGAACCACAAATCCCCGAACCCCGACGCCACCTGTCCTCTGTCCATGGAAAATACCTGGGGCCCACGCTCCCGTAATGATCAGGAAATCGCGTTTTGGGAATTCACGATTCCTGATGCACTGTATCATGGACCTTTCCAAATCCTGAACCCCTAATTGCGATGCCACTTGTCGTCACCTCAGGGCGAGACCTAATTCTCTGACACTTGTCCTCCACTCTGCACTATCAGGAAATCGCAGATCGCAATTTCTCTTTACGCAATGCACTTGACTCCAAAAATCCCGAAATGTCGAATCCCGACTCCTCGGGATATCTCGCCACGTGTTCCTCCGATCAATGGCTCCGACCACATTGGGAAATCGTCGGTCACGATTTCGGTTTGTAAGGGTTTTTCACTCCGGGGAACCCCGATGCCTCCAAACACCGACTTGCTCAGATCTCTTGCCACGTGTCCTCTTGAGATCAACGACTAAGATCCTTTCGAGAAATCCCGGATCGCGATTTCATTCTACATGAGTTTGAGGACCACGAAAACTCCGATATTCCGATGAGCCAAATCCCGATAACTCCTCCTCTACTCGTTGGGGCTTAAACCCTGCGCAACTCTGCATGATCTGACGGCTGGCGGGATTTCGTCAGTCTCTTCGGCGAATCCTGACCGTCGATTCCTCCCTCTCGAGGACCTCCTGAGAACGGCTAAGTGTTCTTTCTCAGCACTTGTTTTCTGACGTCTGCACTTGCAACTCCTGATCGAACCTTCCTTGGCACAACTCTTGTGATTTCTTTCAACTATGTCACGAAGGTACTAAACCTCCCGAGCTTTTCTACTCTGATTCCTCTAAGGAAAACTTGCACGCACTCTTCTTTCTCGACTTTCAACAACTCCCTAAGTGTTGAGTCTTTCAGACTCTGTGTACCTCTAGCAATAGTAGTCTCTGTCTTCTTTTTCTCAGCTTAACAACTGAGACCTCTGAATCCGCCTGTGCGCTCTTCACACGGCTTCCACAACAACCTTATGACTTCTGGACAAATGAGAATAAGCGTTTAACTTCTGATCCTTCATCAACACACTCTATGCAGATGAATTCAACTGCACTCTATGCAGGAATCTCCTGACTCAGACAGAGAAACAATTGAAACTAATTCTCTTCTCTCAAACTTCAGTTTAAACCTTGAAATCACATGCACAACATATTCAAAGCAAATGCATAACCAAAAACAAACATTCATAAGCACATGAACAATACACACAGAGAAACAACACCAGGCATGGGTTTGAATCAGAATTTCATTCTATTAATTCAACACTGTACATGGGTGTTCTTCAAAAAGTTGTTTGCTTTCTCCTCTCTTCTGAATGCTTCTTAATAATCTAAAAAAAATATTGAATCATGTACAAAGGAGGGTGTCTATATCTATTTTCCCTCTCGAACTCTAAATTGTCTAATCTAGACTTAAAACATCTATCTACCTATATTAAATCTATTAAATGCCTCTTATCTAATTCAGACAAGAGCCTATGGCTCGAGGTTTGATACAACATACAAAAGGCGTTCTTTCATAAATGGCGCATTTATACATTGGCGCATTCTCTTGTTTGAAAATTCAAAAAGTTTCGACTGGTCTTGTCCAGCTGTTGTTGTCTTTCATGCTGGCTCGCTTGTCATGGGCGATGCTCCTGCATCACACTGTCGGAATCAAACCATCTAAGAACCTAGATATGTAGGGGCACTGTCAGCATCAAACCATCTAGATCTGAGAGATCTTCAACATGTAAAGCTTAGAGACATCATATTCTCGGCAGGGACATCGCCACTACAGTGGCACTTGTTTAATGAAGAGATAACTTGGGTCTTAATCGACGTTGAATACTCGAATATGAAAACTGGTTTCTCCTTAAAACTAACACTATCTCTCTCGCTCTATATCTCTATCAAATTTGTTAGTTTTTATTCATCCTCTTTTTTTTTAAATCTCGCAATCCCTTCATTCTCTCTTAAAGTTAGGAAAGTGGCTACGCCCCTCACGTTTATAATAAATCATGAGTTTCACTTCCTTACTTTATCCAACTTATCCATTGAGGATTCAACTGTGTTATAATCCCATGAAGAATTGGAACAATGTGAGAACTCCTGATATGTATGGGATATGTTTCTCATCCAGCTCATACAAAGAAATAATCTATGTTGAAACTTCAATTTCTAATCATTGTAAAACATAATAACCAAGTTCTAACTAGAATTTATTATGATATTCGAAAACTTGAAGTGCTTCCACACCAATTTACTAGGTCACCAATAGAGCAATTTCCTTAGGCATGTGATTCTATTTTTGAGTTCATAGAACAACGTCAATATATAAGTGATGGGATTGTATGATAATACAAAGAGTATTTAAGAGAGTCTATTCACACTCTAATTGGTTCTATAGATATTGGAATTATGTCATGTCTTTTACAAGTGGAAGAAATTATCCAGAATGAGCATATATGTTCATGCATAGGTATAGAAGTAGCTTATATTACATAACAATGTTGGTAATTGATGCAGTCTTGTCAATCATCTTACATGATGCAATCTATTTATAGTTTTTTTTTATGTCGATTAGTATTCAGATATAGATTGCCTGACTAAATAATGCATGCAAAATGCATGAGTAGTTTTCTAAAATCAATTGTTGTAAGCATTCAATCAGGAGCAACTAACTATTTGCTCTATGAGGCTATGCATTTTTATAAAGATCAAGGCGCAACCTTTTTGTGCAATTACAATTCTTTCTTCTTTCTATGATATTGTGATTTAATCATTTAGTATTTAGTATATTGTTATGTTATTTCATTGAATGATTATCTAGTCAATAGATTGGCCTGCATAGATCCTTCATTTGGTATCAGAGCTGGTTGTTTTAGGGTAATCATGTCAAACTCTAATTCATTGCCCATTCCAGAATTTAATGGAAGTGATTATGATTATTGGTGCATCAATATGATGAGATTTTTTATAGGGAAATATCTATGGGAGATTGTAGAAACGGGTTATGCAGAGCCACAAGATTAGAGCACTCTTACTGCAAATGATAGAGTAGATAAGAAGGAATCTAGAAAGAAGAATGCTCAAGCTTTATTTAATATTCAAATTACTCTTGATAAGAGTTTGTTTCCAAGAATTGTCGATGAAAAGACAACAAAGGATGCCTGGAAGACTCTACAAGAAGCTTACCAAGGCAGTGATCAAGTCAAAGTTGTCAATCTACAGACATTGAAAAAAAGAGAATTTGAGAATTTGATGATGCAAGAAGATGAAAATGTAAGTGATTATTGTGTGAGAGTAAAAGATGTAGTCAATAAAATGGCTACTCTTGGAGAAATTGTGGACAAAGAGGTTTTGATTTAAAGTATCATTTCATTAGATATTTGTTGTAAAAGAAGTAAGTAGAACTAAGCTATATAAAGACTCAAGAAAAAATTGTAGACATTGTTAAAGTCCAATTTTTGAAACTTCGAGATCAGATTGTGAGCCCTCTCAGCATCAAGGGGGAGTATGTTGGTAATTGATGTAATCTTTTCAATCATCTGACATGAGGCAATATATTTACAGGTTTTTTTTTATGTCTGACTAAATATATAGATTGTCTGACTAAATAATGCATGCAAAATGCATGAGTAGTTTTCTAAAATCAATTGTTGTATGCGTTCAATCAGGAGTAGCTAACTGCTTGTTTTAAGAGGCTATGTATTTTTATAAAGATCAAGGTTGATCACAGTGAATGCAACATTTTTGTGCAATTACAATTCTTTCTTCTTTCTATGATATTGTGATTTAATCATTTAGTATTTAGTATATTGTTATGCTATTTCATTGAATGATTATCTAGTCAATAGATTGGCTTGCATAGATCCTTCAAGAAATCATTTGAAAAAATATTCATATACATATTCATGAGCGTTACACTTTTCCATGTTGTATCTTAATTATTACTTGCTATTCTGTTAATCTTGTCACACAATGCTTATTAAATAAATATGTCAAGTCACAGATGTAACCAGATCATCAAATCTTCACATTAAAGACTACCTAAATCATTTATTTTCTTTTGTCTTGTCAGAGTGAAGAGTCCTTCAAAGTGATCTTATAAGTTTAACCTCCTCTTCTTATAAACCACCTAACACCTTCAACCTACTATAGGTTA
>JZKD02S1877655.1:36409-51231 GCA_000966675.3 Picea glauca
GGATATATAAAATATCAATACTCTATGGAAGGAAAAAGATAGATCTACTCCATGATAACCATAGAAAACGAGACAACTCTATATAACCGGTCAATTTGACAAATTATCAATAAAATCCCTATACCATTATCAACCGAGCATTGCTTCAAAAGTGATCATCATGACCATGTGTTATACTTATTCATGTTTCATTCATAATAATTAATTATGTCCATAATGAAATAAAGGAACTCAACTAATAGTAATGGAATGAGTTACACTTAAACGACAACAATAATGAATTGATACGGTGGTAACTAAACACTTAAGAATAAGATTTAATTAAGAACATAATAAGACATTCATTAAAAAGAATAACCAGATATATATTTTAATTAATCAACGAAAGGCAGGGAATCTATAGGGTGAGTTCTGGAACCCGAAATGTGTTGACTCATCTACGCTATTGACTAGCTCTCTTTTTCAATGGATAAATCATAAATTTAAATTCACCAATAAACAAGTAAAAATCTCAAGCAGGAAGCCAATATAGCCATAATAAGACAAGAATTTATTGTAAAGGGCAAAGGTAAGGTTTAGGGAAGGGTTGTAACTACATTCATGGTCAGTAATTCTGCATGGTAAATTAACCTTTGAAATGCCAGGATGTGAATCTACGCTCCAGCCATTAAGGGACAGTTTAAACAACAACCGTCGGGCGTTACACCCTCAAATCAGGAGCCACACGTACACAACAGAGATAAACATCTGGTTCGAGTCAGGGCTATGAACCATTCGCCCCCATTTCAGCAGTCTGTCTGGCCTAAGGATATACAGTCAATATCGAACACCAGTCCCAAGGAACCGCCACAAAGGGGTAGCGAGGAGAGCCCGTGGTTCATAACTGTGTTGAAATATTATTAAATGAAAGGACAATAGAAAGGGTAATCACCCGGTGGAAATGACAAATGAAAAATATAGAAAAGACAGATCGAACTGCCGGATTGACATTCTTCAACTGATCGTAAGGAAAAAAAAATGTCAGAACGAAAATTGCCAGAACGAATGCCAGATCAACTGATCACAAAAAAGAATATATACCAGAACGAAATGCCAGAACAAATGTTAGATCCGAATGCCAGATCAACTGTTCATAAGATAAAAATTACCATTCATGTGCTAACAATTCCACTACTTTTCTGAACAGAATTGTACTAGTCAACAACTCATTAGTAACACAAATTATCATGAAAAATTTTGTATAAGGACTTACTAAGGAAGATAAAGGCGGGTTTATTCTACTAGAAGTTATGGTCAACTTGAACGTTTTTAAAAAATAAAACTTGCTGGCCAACTAGACGTAACAATGAACTTAACTTTTAATGATTCACACCAACACCTGACAGTCAACAGAATTTCTGAGTGTTTCTTAAAATGGGACCACAATAGAAACAACACCAGCCTCGACTTCAATGAGGAGATGGAACCAAGACGCAGAGTGGTCTCCAGAATGTAGATGCACGCAAAATTCGTGCACAGGTTCATACCTAACCTACCCCTATAATCAAGCTAGCCCTCTCCTGGTAGCACGCTAACCCGGGCATAGGATAACAAACAAGGAGCATCAATAACTTCCTGAGTAACGTTGTGTGTGAATCAAATAATTTGCAGACAGCTAATGGGCTACGCAATGAGTTACGAAATTTCTTCACTATACTTCGAGGGTTATGTCCCAAAAGACTCGTTGTCACCATCATGGATTCGGTCTTACACAGCAGAAGGGAAGTCCAATGTCTAGCACAGAACACTAAGAAGAGTAAGGAAAGAAGTCAAGGTAGCCTACGCAGTACAACAGGGGCATGTATCTTCTACAACCCGGTGGGAGTATAGGTAACGCAGGGATATATAAATAAAACATAAGGTAAAATTTTCAAGGATAACATTTAACGCAGTAGTAAATTTATTTTTGTTGCCATCACTACTGGAACCGGTGACCTTCTTATGATTCATCAATTTTTGAATTACACAGCCGAGATAACCTCCTTGTTTTTACAGAGAATACTCAATTACAACACTGGGGTAAATTTATTTTTCATCAATCCTTCCATCCAACAAGATTCAACACCTATCGAAGTTAATTAATTCATCTTAGAAGACCATTAAAGAACAAATTTTCTATCCGTAGAAGAGAAGGCTAGGGTTACTCAGATTTACATAGTAATATTTTGCAGCAAGGCTAAATGAACAAAATTTGCAGGAGTGGGTAGATAACGAAAAACCATTCAGTCCAACGAACCAACACCGAAAGAACTTAAACATTCTTCCCTCAAGATTACCATTACACATGCAGGACTAATCATAATCATAGTGCTTTCTACTCTACAAATCATGAGCATACCTTTGCCTAATCTCCCGCGTCGAATGACGTCTGCGCTCTTTGTGTCGCTCCCGCTCGCCGAACATCGAGACCTCACCGGTACCTCCCAGCCAACGCTAGGGGTACTCTGCTTCCGCCTTAGCCCCCCGAGCCGCAAAGGGGCCACACACTATCCAGATGGTATGTCTAGCTTCCCAGCTCACCTCGCAAGGCCGAGCTACCACTCCTATCCGAGCTGGAAAATCCCAACTTTCCACAAGTAATCAGTCAAGTCACAAATCCGGCAGCGTAACGTTACGCTAATAGTCGATCCCTTTCTTCCTCATCTTCCCTTTCTTTTATAGAGTTTTTAGAACCTCCAACTTTCGCTAAATCACATTTAAATTAAGTTTTAATAAAAATATTCTAAATATTCTCCTTCGCACAAGTGTCGTCCATCCCCCTCTTTCCTCCAATAATTATTTTCTTTAAATTTATTAATTGCCTCATTTCCCTCACCCACCTAGAGTTTCTCCTAAATTTACTCCTAGGTGTTCCTAGATTCCCTTATAGGTTTTAAGTACTTTCCCTAAAATGAAGTTGCTAATTTAGTTCATTTTAGAAGGTTCTTAATTGCATATTCCTTACTATGTTGACCTCGCTTTTTACCATAAGTTCCCATCTTTCCTTTATTATATTTCCTCCATTTCCTTAGTTTCAAAATTTTTATTATTCCCTTATTTCCCTTTTTATTAGAGCCAAAAAGGTAGTTTCTCTATTTACTCTTTCCCTTTTATTATTAATTTGAAATCTTTTTACTCTTTCGCAAGTTAAATAAATTATTTCTTCTTTACAATTTAAAACCATGGATTTTAATTAAATTATTACTCTCTTTATTTTACCCCAAAATTTATGAAGACTAAGACTATTACTTAAGTGAGTTTTAGTTTAAATTTTTATTTTTATTTTTATAGGGTCTTTTTCTTAAGGTTAGACAAAAAATTTACCTTAGAGAAGTTTTAGACTTAGGAGTTAGAGTCTGAACTAGGCGACATTTAATAAGGGAAGTTGGTTAAGAATTTATTAATGTGTTAAATGTCTTAGGGCCATTTAGGTTTGTTCCCTCATCAACATCAATGAGATGTGCCCTTCAGAATGCACCACATGCTCCAAGGGTGCCACTCACCTCATTCGTTTCTTTTGCGCTACGTGCCCTTCAGGATGCACCACGTGCTCCAAGGGTGCCACTCACCTCTTGCATTTCTTTTGCGTGGCGTCTCCTTTAGGATGCACCACATGCTCCAAGGGTGCCACTCGCCAACTTGACTGATTGGTAGACATCAATAACCCCTGGAGTCAACACTCTTCTAGGTGAACTTGTGGGAGACTAAGGGCTCTAAGGAATAAGGCCCCCGCCTTATTGCGCACCCCTTAGAATCATCGTGAGCGACTATCGCAGTCTACCCTCACGACATCGTGGATCCTATCGAACTAGGTAATCGTTAACCTACAGTTTCAGCCACGGCGGGATTGTTAGTAGGCTGTGGCAGGGTTGTTGTCTACACCTCTCCCTCAACCTCTCTGGAAATCGTGTGTGGCCCCTTTACTCCATATGTGAGTCTGGTCGGCAAGCTATCGTCAACCTGGATCATCAACAATCGTATCAGAACATGTCCACATCATATAATCAAATCAAATATACTAAAATCACAGTAAATGATCAACCCCAAAGAACACTCCCTGACTCGATCCAGAGTCCAAGGGGTCCCGTCGATGCCTCTGCATCCTCAAGGTCAAGAACCCTGCACACTCAGTAAAATCGAGTCAATAGCACCTGTCCATGTCGAAGAAGTAAAACATCATGTCATCTATCATATCGCATAATAATCAAGGATAAATGTTTTCTTATCATAAAAGTCCAGATCACTTGCGAGCAAGTGTCCTCAAAGAATAAGTTTTCTCTGTGCGCCAGAGTAGGATGTTACATATAACCCCTCTTGGTCTAAACTTCTTCCGAAAGTTTCATGGTATAAATGCCAAAATAAATGTATCACAGTATCATAAGTCTATCTATAAAACAAAAATGGAAACTACTGGTGCGCATCATATGCATCCTCCCAGGTCACCGAGTGCGGACTATAGTTGTCCCACTGGACCTTGACCTGATCTACCATTCGACATCGTAACTATTGAATGCAGTGAGCTAAGATCCAGACTGGCTCAACCGTGAGCGCTCCCTCATCTGATACCTACAAGGAACTCATGTCAATCACATGTGTAGGATCACTAATATAGTGTCTCAAAACAGAGACATGAAATACATCGTGCATACGCCTCAAAGAATCAGGCAAGGCTAGTGGATAGGCCACGGGCCCCTTTCTCTCCATAATCACGAAAGGTACCACGAACCTAGGAGAGAGTTTATCTCCCTTTCCAAACTTGATCAAACTTTTATGCGGTTTAACCCGCAAGAAGACTGGATCGTCGACCTCATAAATACGATCGACTCAGTGCACATCGGCATAACTCTTTTGTCGATCCTGTGCTTCTTTAATCCTTTTTCTTATTGTTTGCATTTGTTCTTCCATTTCTTGGATTTCTTCTGGTCCCACCAGGACCCTATCCTCAATTCGATCCCAGCTCAAAGGTGTCTGACACAGTCTCCCATAAAGAAACTCCAAAGGCGCCATCTTAATGGTGCTTTGGTAACTGTTGTTGTAAGTGAACTCTACTAGTGGCAAGAATTCTTCCCATCTCTTTTGTTGGTCCATCACGTACATGCGCAACATGTCCTCCAAGGTTTGGTTTGTTCGTTCGGTCAGTCTATCAGTCTCTGGGTGATATGCAGTACTAAAGTTAAGTTGGGTTCCCAAGGCCTCTTGGAAACTCGTCCAAAATCGTCAAGTAAACATCGATCCTCAATCGAATATAATCCTCTTAGGCATGCCATGGAGCCTCACGATCTCACTGATGAAAACTATAGCTATGTCAGGTTCCTGATACATCATATGCACAGGAATAAAGTGATCACTCTTCGTCAGAGTGTCTACTACTATGAAAATCGAGTCATGTTTCCTTGTTGTCAGTGGCAATCCAACAATAAAATCCATCGAAATGACCTCCCATTTCGATTCCGGAATGGAATGTGGTTGTAGTAATCCTGCGGGATGTCTATGTTCGGCCTTTACCTACTAACACTCTAGACCTCTGGCCACATATTTGACTATGTCGGCCTTCATTCCCTTCTAGAAGAATAAGGGTTTAAGGTCTGCCCTCATCTTCGTGACTCCTGGGTGAGCCATGTAAACTGCTCTATGAGCCTCCCTCAGGATCAACATCCTCAACTCGTCATTTGGTGGTACGTAAATCCGACCTTTAAACCTCAATAAACCATCGCTATCAAAATAAAATCCCTCATATCGTGGTACCATCATTGTGTTTTGTCCAATAAATCCCTCGACCTCCTTGTACCAGTCGTCATCACACTATAAGGTTAGAATCTTTTCATGTAGATTCGTCTGAAGAGGCAATACTGAAAAGATGTGTGGCCTCCAACTCAAAGCATCCGCCACTCGGTTCATCGTTCCCTTTATGTAATTAATCTCAAAGTCGTACTCGCTGAGCAATTCCGACCAACGCCATTGTTGCGCGTTCAGGTCGCTTTGTGTAAAAATGTGTTGTAGTCCACAATGATCAGTCTTTAGTTCAAATTTTCGTCCAACGAGGTGGTGTCTCCAAACCTTCAAGGAATATAAAATGGATAATAACTCCAAATCATGCATCGCGTAGTTCTCCTCATGCATTTTCAGTTTCCTTGAAATATAGGCGATTACTCGTCCGTCTTGCATCAATACTCCACCTAAGCCTTCCTTGGATGCGTCTGTACATACCAAGAATTCCGCATCCATGTTAGGGACCCTTAGTACCGGCGCTGTTGTCAAAAACTTCTTAAGCCTCCGAAATTCTTCAGCGCATTTTTCAGTCCAAACAAACTTCTTGTTTTTCTTCTGCAATTCCATGATCGGATTTGATATCTTCGAAAATCCCTCGACAAACCGTCGATAGTATCCTGCTAAACCCATAAAACTACGCACTTCTGTGACATTCGTCGGTGCAGGCCATTCCATAATAGCCTCAACCTTGGCTGGATCCACGACGATGCCTTGGCCGGAGATGACATGCCCTAAGTAGTGAATCCTCGACTGATAAAAAGAACATTTGGACAACTTCCCATACAATTTGTGCTCTCACAGACACTATAGTACCAAGCGCAAGTGCTCGTCATGCTCCTCCGTCGTCCGAGAGTAGATCAAAATATCGTCAATGAATACTTGGACGAACTTGTCCAAGTACTCATGGAACACCCCGTTCATCAAACTCATAAATACTCCTGGGGTGTTTGTCAACCCAAATGGAAAAATCGTAAACTCGTAATGTCCAAATCTAGTCTTAAAGGCAGTCTTAGGGACGTCATCCTCCTTGATCCGCAACTGGTGGTACCCTGATCGCAAATCGATCTTGGAGAACACCGTCGCACCCTTCATTTGATCGAACATATCATCAATTCTTGGTAATGGATAGTGATTCTTGATCGTAGCCTTGTTCAGTTGACGATAGTGCATGCAAAGCCTCCACGATCTGTCTTTCTTCCGAATGAAAATAACAGGTGCACCCTAGGGTGACACACTAGGACGTATTAGTCCCAGGTCCAACAACTCCTTCAGTGGAATTTTCAACTCTTGCAACTGCGGGGTCAACATCTGATACGGCGTTCTTGCTATTGGTTCGGTCCCCGGTTTCACGTCTATGGTAAACTCCAATTCTCTTTCGGGTGGCATCCCAGGTAACTCCTCTAGAAATACGTCTACAAACTCCTTCACCAAACTCCTTCACCACTGGAAGGTGTTCTAGACCTTCTACTACTCCCTTTTCGTTTAGCGCAAGGATCGCATAAAGCTTGCACCCCTTGCACATACTCTTCCATAACTGTAAGGAAGAGACGAACCTCAGGGAGACTCCCTGATTCCATCCTACAATCACACGTCTCTGTCCTTCGTCATCAACCAAGCTCAATCGTTTCATATTACATTTGAGTATCGCCTCATGGGATTCCAACCAATCCATACCAATCACGACATCATAAGATACTAAGATGGTGACGTACAAGTTGACCCTCATGAAAAACTCTCCCAGGTTAAGGGCACAACCCGTAACTTTTCCTCTAACCTTCTGTTTGGCTCCCAAAGCCATCTCTACGAAGCTAAACTCATCCTGGTCAACTGCCTTTACCTTAATCCTTTTTAGCGCTGCACCAGAAATGAAACTCTCAGTAGCACCGGGATCTATCAAAACACTAAGGGTTTGGTCAGCAATGGTACCTGTCGTCTCGAGCATAGTCGACTGGTGCTCTGCCTGGCAGTTATTCATCGCTGCATGAATCTGATGGGCCTTGCCCATATCTTCCACTACAGTGGGTCCGGCTGATCTGGACACTCTGGTCCTCTCCACAGGATAGTCACGCTGGTAGTGTGGCTCCCCACACGTCCAACACCACTTCTTTGGCCCAATAGTACTAGTACCCAAAGTAGAAGATGACGGCCCACTGGCCTGGAACCCTGGTCTGTTCTGTTGAACAGGCCTAAACTGTTGTTGTTGTGGGTGACATTGTTGCTGGTGTTGTGGTCCCCGATAAGGTGTCCGCTGCTGAGGCGGCAGTCGTCGGGGTGTAGTGAAAGTGGATCCCCTCTAGAAGCCACGATATCCCCGCGTATGTCTCGCTGGTGTTTGATGCTGCGGGGTTCCAGATGAACCCTTCCCTACTGGTCTCGCTGGAGCCTTGGTCTGACCCCCACTGATAAGCTCCTCCTCTGATATGAGGGCCTTTTGGACGACATCGTGCAAGGTTTGAGGCATCAAAATCCTAACCTTTGCACGCAGGCTTCCATTAAGGCCGAACACGAACCGGTTGACCTTAAGTTTCTCTGTGTTAAGGTGCGGAGCATACAGGAGCAGCTCCATAAAACGTGCCTCGTACTCAGGCACAGTACGACCTCCCTGTCGTAATGCGTTGAACTAATTGAGCTGATGCTCAATGAATTCCTCTTAAAGGTACCTCTCTTGGAACCGTTCCTCGAACAGTTCCCATGATACGTCTTCGACGGCTATGTTCAACTGCAATAGGAGTGTCTTCCACCATAGAAGAGCACTCCCCTTCAGTTGAACGACTGCCATGCGAACCTTCATGTTGGAGGTATAATCGTGAAGTGTGAAGCACATCTCCATGTTCTCCAACCATGCCTCAGTGGCTGCGCTATCCGGGGCACCAAAGAACTCGAGAAATTTAACCTTCTCAAGTTCACGGTGAATGCCACCAATAACGACTGGTGCACCCGATGGAACCTCAGCAGGTGCCGATGCTCTGGCCTCATCTCTGTCCAAACGGCTGATCAGTGCCTCGGACATGCACTGGAAAGATATCATCATCCCGACCACATTGCCAACTGCTATCTGCTCCTTTCCGAGAACCTGCTTGCCTCCCTGGGGGTTAGACCCCTCAGGCGTGGATGCTACAGGGGGCGCCATTCCTCCTCTCCTAGCACCCCGTTGTCTTCCTTCGTGACGTCCTCTAACCATGCTTACCTGCATGCACACAATGAAATCGATTAGCAACAGTATAATCAAATCATGTCAATGAAATCCGTAGCGATCCCAAGTCATGGGTCGAACCTGCTCTGATACCATATGTAACAATCCTCCTCGTTACGCCGATGACCTCTCATAACAAGTGAATTTTTTTTTTTGTTACAGGTGTGTGCGCACGTGTACAAGGGAACTAAACACATTCGACTCTATGTTTCCACCCGACAACGAATAAGACGCAAACCACGATGAACACAACAAGACGACATAAGACGCACAACAAGTGACTGCATGTAATTAATGATGATCAATCAACAATAAGTAAGACTGACTAATAAATAAGATTGACTTCCCACCCATCCTACATTGCAATGGTTAGGACCTCCAAGACACATAAGCAATGCTCAAGCCCAGGTTCCCATCGATTTTAACCATTTAAGGTCTTAGGGCTGGCGACTGTTCTGAGGAACATGGAGGTGTCTACATCCCTCCCGACACAAACAGACCAAGCAAATAATTGTTACAACCAAGTACAACATTAATTTAACAATGGACTACAACCTATAAGAGTCTTAAGGCCATTCGAGTTGGCAACTTTTAGATCATGATTCGTCATCAAGGTACCCTCTAAACATCATTCAAGGGACCTTATTTTGCAAGTTTGAACTTTGACTGGTTTAATAGTTAACAAGATAATTAGTCATTAGTTACAACCATGAATTTAATGAATAGTTCCAATTGTCGGTAATGCAATAATTAACATTCATCTTTAATCATAGACCGGTAATTAACGGCATATACTAAAATTATTGACGCAATCATGGTAAAATTTACATTAACATTCATTCGATGATCTAAGATTGTAATTCGATTGCCAATGATTATGAACCATTAATTGTCTCAACATGCCCTAATCATAAATCCATAACTAACGCAATATTATAAAATTTATGTTAACAATAACTTACAACGATGGAAATAAAAAGGAAGACCTTTAGAAGTACTTTTATCTCCAAATAACATTTGTTACAATAATAGTCGCAATCAACAGGATATATAAAATATCAATACAATATGGAAGGAAAAAGATAGATCTACTCCATGATAACCATAGAAAACGAGACAGCTCTATATAACCAGTCAATTTGACAAATTATCAATAAAAACCCTATACCATTATCAACCGAGCATTGCTTCAACAGTAATCATCATGACCATGTGTTATACTTATTCATGTTTCATTCATAATAATTAATTATGTCCACAATGAAATAAAGGAACTCAACTAATAGTAATGGAATGAGTTACACTGAAACGACAACAATAATGAATTGATACGGTGGTAACTAAACACTTAAGAATAAGATTTAATTAAGAACATAATAAGACATTCATTAAAAAGAATAACCATATATATATTTTAATTAATCAATGAAAGGTAGAGAATCTATAGGGTGAGTTCTGGAACCCGAAACGTGTTGACTGATCTACGTTATTGACTAGCTCTCTTTTTCAATGGATAAATCGAAAATTTAAATTCACCAATAAACAAGTAAAAATCTCAAGTAGGAAGCCAATATAGCCATAATAAGACCAAAATTTGTTGTAAAGGACAGAGGTAAGGTTTAGAGAAGGTTTGTAACTACATCCCTGGTGAGTAATTATGCATGGTAAATTAACCTTTGAAACGCCAGAACGTGAATCTACGCTCCAGCCATTAAGGGATAGTTTAAACAGCAACCGCCAGGTGTTACACCCTCAAATCAGGAGCCACACGTACACAACAGAGCTAAACATCTGGTTCGATTCAGGGCTGTCAACCATTCACCCCCATTTTGGAGGTCCGTCTGGCCTAAGGATACACAGTCAATATCGAACACCAGTCCCGAGGAATTGCCACAAATGGGTAGCGAGGAGAGCCCGTGGGCCATAACTGTGATGAAGTATTATTAAATGAAAGGACAACATAAAGGGTAATCACCCAGTGGAAATGACAAAAGAAAAATACAGAAAAGACAGATCGAACTGCCAGATCGACATTCTTCAACTGATCGTAAGGAAAAAAAAATGCCAAAACGAAAATTGCCAGAACGAATGCCAGATCAACTGATCACAAAAAAGAATATATACCAGAACGAAATGCCAGAATGAATTCTAGATCGAAATGCCAGATCAACTGTTCATAAGATAAAAATTACCATTCGTGTGCTAACAATTCCACTACTTTTCCGAACAGGATTGTACTAGTCAACAACTCATCAGTAACACAAATTGTCATGCAAAATTCTGTATAAGGACTTACTAAGGAAGATAAAGGCAGGTTTATTCTACTAGAAGTTACAGTCAACTTGAACGTTTTTTAAAAATAAAACTTGTTGGCCAACTGGACGTAACGATGAAATTAACTTTTAATGATTCACACCAGCAACTAACAGTCAACATAATTTCTGAGCGTTTCTTAAAATGGGACCACAATAGAAACAACACCAGCCCCGACTTCAATGAGGAGATGGAACCAACACGTAGAGTGGTCTCCAGAATGCAAATGCATGCAAAATCCGCGCACAGGTTCATACCTAACCTACCCCTATAATCAAGCTAGCCCTCTCCTAGTAGCACGCTAACCTAGGCGTAGGATAACAAACATGGAGCATCAATAACTTCTTGAGTAACGTTGTGCGTGAATCAAATAATTTGCAGACAGCTAATGGGCTACGCAATGAGTTACGAAATTTCTTCACTATACCAGCTGCGCCAAAAAATTTCGAGGGTTATGTCCCAAAAGACTCGTTGTCACCATCGTGGATTCAGTCTTACAGAGAAGAAGGGAAGTCCAATGTCCGGGACAAAACACTAAGAGGAGTAACAAAATCAGTTGGGGTAGCCTACGCAGTACAAAAGGGGCATGTATCTTCTACAACCCGGTGGGAGTATAGGTAACGCAGGGATATATAAAAAAAACATAAGGTAAAATTTTCAAGGATAACATTTAACGCAAGAGTAAATTTCTTTTTCTTTCCATCACTACTGGAATAGGTGACCTTCTTATGATTCATCAATTTTTGAATTACACAGCCGAGATAACCTCCTTGTTTTTACAGAGAATACTCAATTACAACACCGGGGTAAAACAATTTTTGATCAATCCTTCCATCCAACAAGATTCAACACCTATCGAAGTTAATTAATTCATCTCAGAAGACCATTAAAGAAAAAAAATTCTATCCGCAGAAGAGAAGGCTAGGATTACTCATATTTACACAGTAATATTTTGCAGCAAGGCTAAATGCACAAAATTCGTGGGAGTGGGTAGATAACGAAAAACCATTCAGTCCAACGAACTGACACCGAAAGAAGTTAAACATTCTTCCCTCAAGACTACCATTACACATGCAAGACTAATCATAATCCTAGTGCTTTCTACACTACAAATCATGAGTGTAGCTTTGCCTGAGCTCCCGCGTCGAATGACGTCCGCGCGCTCCGTGTCGCTCCCGCTTGTCGATCGTCGAGACCTGACTGGTACCTCCCAGCCAACGCTAGGGGTACTCTGCTTCCCCCTTAGCCCCCCGATCCGCAAAGGGACCACACACTATCCAGATGGTATGTCTAGCTTCCCAGCTCGCCTTGCAAGGCCAAGCTACCACTCCTATCCGAGGTGGAATATCCCAACCTTCCACAAGTAATCAGTCAAGTCACAAATCCGGTAGTGTAACATTACGCGAACATCCGATCCCTTTCTTCCTCATCTTCCCTTTCTTTTATAGAGTTTTTAGAACGTCCAACTTTCCCTAAATCACATTTAAATTAAGTTTTAATAAAAATATTCTAAATATTCTCCTTCACACAAGTGTCGTCCATCCCCCTCTTTCCTCCAATAATTATTTTCTTTAAATTTATTAATTGCCTCATTTCCCTCACCCACCTAGAGTTGCTCCTAAATTCACTCCTAGGTGTTCCTAGATTCCCTTATAGGTTTTAAATACTTTCCCTAAAATGAAGTTCCTAATTTAGTTCATTTTAGAAGGTTCTTAATTGCAGATTCTTTACTATGTTGACCTCGCTTTTTACCATAAGTTCCCATCTTTCCTTTGTTATGTTTCCTCCATTTCATTAGTTTCCAAATTTTTATTATTCCCTTATTTCTCTTTTTATTAGATCCAAAAAGGTAGTTGCTCTATTGACTCTTTCCCTTTTATTATTAATTTGAAATCTTTTTACTCTTTCGCAAGTTAAATAAATTATTTCTTCTTTACAATTTAAAACCATGGATTTTAATTAAATTATTACTCTCTTTATTTTACCCCAAAATTTATGAAGACTAAGACTATTACTTAAGTGGGTTTTAGTTTAAATTTTTATTTTTATTTTTATAAGGTCTTTTTCTTAAGGTTAGACAAAACGTTTACCCTAGAGAAGTTTTAGGCTTAGGACTTAGAGTCTGAACTGGGCGACATTTAATTAGGGAAGTTGGTTAAGAATTTCTTAATGTGTTAAATGTATTAGGGCCATCTAGGTTTGTTCCCTCATCAACATCAATGGGACGTGCCCTTCAGGACACACCACGTGCTGCAAGGGTGCCACTCACCTCGTTCGTTTCTTTTGTGCGACATGCCCTTCAAGATGCACCACGTGCTCCAAGGGTGCCACTCGCCTCTTGTGTTTCTTTTGCATGACGTGCCCTTCAGGATGCACCATGTTCTCCAAGGGTGCCACTCACCAACTTGACTGATTGGTAGACATCAATAACCCCTGGAGTCAACACTCCACCAGGTGAACCTGTGGGAGACTAAGGGATCTAAGGAATAAGGCCCCCGCCTTATTGCACGCCCCTTAGAATCATCGTGAGCGACTGTCGTAGTCTTCCCTCATGGCATTGTGGATCCTCTCAAACTAGGTAATCGTTAACCTATAGTTTGAGCCACGACAGGACTGCTAGTAGGCTGTGGCAAGGCTGTTGTCCACACCTCTCCCTCAACCTCTCTGGAAATCGTGTGTGGCCCCTTTACTCCATATGTGAGTCTGTTCAGCAAGCTATCGTTAGCCTACATCATCAACAATTGTATCAGAACATGTCCACATCATATAATCAAATCAAATATACTAAAATCACAGTAAATACTCAACCCCAAAGAACACTCCCTGACTCGATCCGGAGTCCAAGGGGTCTCGTCGATGCCTCTGCATCCTCAAGTTCAAAAACCCTGCACACTCAGTAAAACCGAGTCAATAGCACCTGTCCATGTCGAAGCAGTAAAACATCATGTCATCTATCATGTCGCATCATAATCAAGGATAAATGTTTTCTTATCATAAAATTCCAGATCACTTGCGAGCAAGTGTCCTCAAAAAACAAGTTTTCTCCGTGCGCCAGAGCGGGACGTTACATCATTTAAGATATGCTCTCCATCCTAGCGGGTTTATTGATCTGAATTTTGAAGACTTTCTTCTAGCCAAAGTATACCCAAGACTTTCTTCTAGACGAAGTTTACCTAAAGATACTACTTCTTTATTTTTTTCTATTTACTTGGGGTTATATCCCTCACATATACTTGTATGCAGTCAATTTTCTCCTTATTTGAACTTCCCCCCTATGTTGGTCGAGATACCACTAATGGTGACTACTATTTTATTTTGTTCTATTTACTTGGGGTTATATCCCTCACATATACTTATATGCAGTCATTTTGCTCCTTATTTGAACTTTCCCCCTATGTTGGTCGAGAGATAATACATTTTACAAATAATACATTTTTCAGTTGAGCATGTATATTTCTGTAATGACAATATATTATATTATCAGTATAATAGATAAATTTTCCTATTGGAAAAAAAAGAGAAATAAAGG